>JAAXYW010001182.1:0-24043 GCA_036851895.1 Orthonychiurus folsomi
CATTTCCCTTCGTCGTCTACGGATGGGGAATCGGACATCAGGAGGGAGGAATTTCGGCGAATTCTCTTTTTTCCCTTGTCAGTTTTACCAGTTGCTTTTTTCCCAGGTGATGGTGAATTGGTTTGACCATCCGCAGCCACTCCATTCCTTGGTTTATGCCAGCGTCTGTGTGATGCCAGATTAGCTGGACAACTGAAGACTTTATCACACTCAGGGCATCGATACTCGACATGAACAATGCAGGCACAGCGATGTCTAGCCAATTCGAAAGCATCTTCAAATTCATCAGAGCAAAGACGACAAACGTATGCACCAATCTTATTGTCAATTTTTGCGATCTCAGCTCGGGACTCCTCCGTAACTTCAACTGTATTGAAGGCTGGGTCTATGTCACCTCTGCGGGTAACCTGTAAGTTGAGATAAAAATCTTAGTGGCAAGTAAAAACTGCACAAATTTCCGGCCAGAAATAATAAATAGAAATTTAACGTTAGGAAGTGCAATTTCACTTACTTGAATCCCGTTCACAGTTTCAACATATTTGTTTGCCTCATCGTCCAGCATTTTGTCGTGCATAGCGTCCTTGATGTCCCGTATAATTGTTCCAGAAACCGGGGATGACTTGTCTTCATCGAAATGAAGACGCCGAGCTGCTTTGGTCTTTTTTGGAGATTTCACCTGATTTACGGTTTTTTTCCCAGATTCGGTTGAGCCAGGGGTAGATTGGATCTATTTATTCGACACAGAGGAAATTTATTAGCAATGGTTTACAAAAAATTTGCCAGCAAACAAAAAGATTTCATACCTCTCGTTTCTCAACTTTCATAGGCGACAATCGTTTGGCAGTTCCTTGAGACGGGGGTGTGATTTCCTGCATCGTTCTCTTTCTCCGTCCCGGAGTGCATGAGAAATCCGTTGGGCTATTAAGATTTTCACTGGAATGATCATGAACCTCGGAATTTACTGGAGTACTCTTCACAGACAAATCCAGTAGTCCATCCCCCAAATCCTCATCAACTTCCGGACTTCTAGAGCGCCTGTAATTCCTCACTCTCGGACTCGTAGGCTGAGACCTGATGTAATTCCCACGCCCATCCACCAAATGATGTGGAAAAGGTTGGATTCGGGGAATGGAGCAACTGTTGCATCTTTAGTTGAAGCCTCAGATCTTGGATGGAATTCGGGGGTGAATAGAATTCCGATGTCATGGAGGATCCAGGGGATTTCGGGGAAACGGGTGAAAAGGCGGATTTCGATATTTTCCTCGGTGATGAATTCATGGTCAGGGCCAAGGGGACATGTTGCATGTTGTGGGATGGGGATGTGAGGGGGGAGAGGCAGTGATTTAAATTGAGGTCGTTGGTTTGTTTCCATAATTTTGCCCAATGAAGGAGAGCCGGATGAACTGCTGGGATGGAGTTATGGCTCATTAGCCCGCTCATTCCCATGACTGATGCCAGATTGGATAAATAAAATGGTCTGGAAGTTGAACAGGTTGCTGCTGCTGCGGTTGGGGAAAGGAAATATTCGGTTCGTACTTTGTCCATCTTGTTGTCAAATCCCATTCAAAACAAATTCTTCACATCATCTTCAGTTGTTTCAGCAATGACTCATATTGCCCCAATGAGAATACCTCGTTGCGTGCCAGTGCAGGTATGGTTGAGAAATGAATCACTTTGCTTTGTTTTGGTTTCGTTTCACCCCTGGTGGCTATGGGCATCCGTGGAGTAGACAGCTGGACGTTTTGTTTTGCTATGCGATTTCCTTCCTGGTGTGGTCGGAGTTTGGATGAAGGTAAAGCAGGTAGTGAAATGCTTTGAAAAAGAAATGACAAAAAAGAGCTTTGAAAGAAGGGAGAGTGTGACTTGACTAGATTGTAAGTTGTAGATACGATGGATTGTACCTCTCTTATCCTCTTCAAATGAATAAAACTAGGACTGCCTGGCTGGCCTGACTAGGAATGATTCATTCCTTTGCAATGGAAGAGGGAGCGAAAGCAAAAGTATTTGCACTTGAATAGTACTACCTGACTGACTAACCTGCCTTCACTTTTCAGGGTGACTAATCGGCTGAAATAGTGAGGAGGAAAATGGGCCTTGCTACAGGTTCCTGGTTTCAAGAATGAATGTGAATTGTTCAGAAACCGTTTGACTTTTTATGGTTGACTAGGACAATTGGGTGAGTAATTAATTCCAATTAATTGCGAAGCTGGTCTTCCTTATTGGTTGACTAGATTAACTTTTGACTTTTTATATTCTTGTTGACGTTGACTAGTGAATGACTTTTGACTTTTACTTTAATGACTATGTGACACAATTGACTTAGAAAGTAGCGAACTAAGATTCTCGACTTAAAAAATATTGCACGGTTTCCAATTTTTGTTTGGAAAGATGTTGCTTTGACCAGAGTTTAATGTGGATGACTAACTTCGGACTAGAAACCTGCTTGACTATACTTTCTGTGTTTTGACTCGTCTGACTAAAAAAAACTTTCTACCTTGACTGAGAAAAAGACTAGTGAATTATTGGCTTAACTTACTTGACTCTCGTTGACTAGTTAGGCAAGGCTTGACCAGATATTTTAATGATATTTAATTTCTAATTACAAATGTAAAAAATTCCAAAAAAGTTGTGTCACTTGAAACGCGTGCTTTGAAATTATTCCTCCGCAAAACGCTTACTGCACTGAAATTACCTTATAAAGCAGTGTTATTTGCTAGACCAGACTCAACTCTGACTGGAAATATGACTAATTGTGGATTTATGACTAGAAACTTTGACTTTTCTTTACCAAACAGACTAGTCCTTGACTAGATTTTCACTCCTAAAATGATCCTGACTAGTACTTTGACTGGAACTCTCTGCTCTACTTTAGAGTTTTGTATGACTAGCACTTAACTAGTAGATGCAGTTTCAAACTTATGACTGACTAGGTTTGAGCTGCTCGCAATCGTAAGCGTACAATGCTTCCATAAAATTATTATGCAAAATTGACTACTTACTGACCAAGAAAACACTAAACTAGAAACGCTTGACTAGTTTTGAAGAACTCTGACTGTTACGCAATATTACGGAATAATTACTCCCCTGTGACTAAAATTATTTCGAGTATTGCACAATACGTTCTGAACAATCCAATTTCTGACTAGAACTATACCTCGTAGGCGCACAAACTCTCTCTAAATATTTCAGTAATAAAAGTTCTTGAAAATTACGAAAGACAAGAGACAGAAAGTAATATTTACGCAAGATAAAGGCGATGATGACGTGATGTAGAAATCTGATACAAGTTGATGGCTTCGGTGTAGGGCAATTCTGGCACTTTTCAAACTCAATCACACTTAACAACTAAATTTTGTACTCCGTGGTGTCAAGTTCAAGTTTTTAAATTGTAGACCGGGCTTGAAATAATGTTTACTTCCTCAGCCAACAGGCCTCTTAATAATATTGCACTTTTGTCGTCGCCTACGATTAACGTATGTAAAACTTGTGTTAACTATTACTGGAACTGATTGCTAAGAAGTAGAAAGGGAGTTAAAAAGGAAGATGATGGTATCGGAAGAAGAGCTCAGGTATGACTGACTGAATTCTGGTCGAAGTCCCGGACTTTTGAGGTTTGCTTGGGATGTGAAGGGACGCTGTACGCTGGAAGCCGGGCGAACAAAGGCGTCCAGGAGGTAAGGAGGGGAGGAATTCCAGTGGGCCAACCAATGGGGGAAGAGACGCGGAGTGCCGGGTAGTCCTCATCCCCGCCATCCAATCCCAGATCCCTTCCAAATATCTCCACTCACCATTGGCTTTTCTTCTTCAGGCATGTGCATGCCTACACTTTTAGTACATCTTGTTCGTCTTCGTCTTACTCTTCCTCTTTTGGTCCCCTTAAGCTCAAGTACACAAAGGTATTAGTCACTCTGACGCAAGTCACTTACTCCGTATTTTCTTACCTGAGGGAAAGGTGGGGTGGGGTAACTAGGTCAAATCAATCAAGGGCAAGCACGTGAGTATGCGGAAGATAATTTGGCAAAAATTGCAAGAAATGCTTCTTGTATTTTGTATGTATCTTTGCGGCAGACTAAAAATTAGTACTGCATTTGTAAGATAAGTCGACAATATCCCACAATACAAAAATTGCAAGGTAATTCAACGAGGTTAACACTTAGCCACACAACAGACGAATCAATTCTTTCAGGCAGGCATTTATTCGACTACGAACATGACACATCCCGCCATGATAACAGGAATGCTGGCAAACACCGAAACCAGGAAAGCATGGACATCTGGTCCAGTTCGTCACTTCCAAATTATTGATTTGCTGGTGGTCGCGGCCGTTTAGATTACGATTTGAACTCGGCCAACGTATGACAAACGGAATAAATGGACTTTGTATATTGTAATCCCATCCCATCGCACTTCTCTTCCGAGTTACGTGTGGCACATTATTATGCATTTGGAATATTTGTACATGACGTGCAAGTACGTGACGTGTACTGCGTTGTGGATTTTTACCCTGGAAATAAACATCCAACGCATCTTAAAGCTCATTCAACCCTTTTGCTTTGGTTGCATGGCAGATGCATTTCCATCCAGGTGCGGGTGGTGATTGTTCACCAGAAAAACACATATGTATGGTATGGATGAGTGTTTTCAGGATAACAATGCCCGGCGTTTGTGCATGTTGTGAACAGATCCGAATTAAAACGCGAGTGTCAGTCTAACGGCTGAAGTGGGGGGAGAATACATTGTGTGGTGTGAAGGCTGTGGTTACTAAGAGACTGAAGGAATTCGTTAAAAAATCGATTTGATTTTCCTTGATGTCCCGCCCAAACGGAGACCACAATGAAAATGAAACAGACAAGCACATACATATCCATTCCTACAGATGTTCTTTTCAGTTAATGGGATGCGAGGCTCATAATAAAAATCTCACTTTTCCACTTAATGTCTACGTCCACACAATACATGCATAGTCGAGTAATTTCTTTTTAAAAAATATGATCTTCTTCAAGCCTCGCATACGCACGCGCCTTCCCTTCAACCGCCTGCTGAATCCCAGCCCACAACACGTGTGTGTGCGGGATCTTGAGTTAAGAAGATAATCGAGTGAGAGAAGCCCGGGCTTTAAGTGGCTCATTGCATTGTCATAGCTGTAATTATTATCTCTTCAGGATTGCCATGCATTGTTGGGATCAACAGATGCCTTTTCCGCATCCGATCCAAGAATGCATCTCCACAAACCTGAGGCAGCTGGTACAGCAGCTCCACTTATACTTTGTCTTCCTCCCCCATCAAAATGTGAAGCTATTATCTCTACCCGGGTTATTAGGATCCGAACACAACATCCTCCACATCTCTTTGGTTTAATTATTAATGACACTTCTTTTTGGATCCCCCTCCAAGTCCACATGTCCATCGGAATCCTATCCCCTTTGGTCGTGGTGGTTTATTTATTCATCCTTCACGGCACAGCACAGCACAGACTGAAATGAGTCAGGATTCCGGAAGGAAACAAAAGGGAATTTAGAATTTAAGAATCCCATCCATGAACTTCCTCTTCCATCACAATCCCTGACTGCCAAATCATTCATTACGTGGCAGTATTTCACCTCCTGATAACCCCGGATCCCACCCTCCTCCGCTACTGCCAGTTGCATGAGACACGATACCATACGGTATCCGAATGCAAAAATTCTCATCCCTCTTCATGTGAAAATCCGGGAGCTTTTCCGGACTCGAATCTGGTATTGTCCTCCACATGCTAGACAAAGGTTTCCTTGGGTTAGTGTCCCTAAACACATAATGTGGAAAATTGATTTCCACAATTCAATTCCACTCCGGCTTACGTACGTACGTACGTGGGGATCATCATCATCAGAGTAAATAAAGTAGGGAAAATTGGGACAAATCCTATCCGATGTGGGTCACCGTCATAATGGCAATGGGGTTGATGGCCGTACTTAATCTCAAGAAATATTACTTTTTAAACCGATATAAATACGATAGCTTATCACGTTCAAATATGGTCCATTAGAGTGACTTCAAAATGAGTAAATGCGTACTTAGAACATGCGATCCATGATCAATTAACAGAAACAGGAAGACTTATATGCTGCTGTACTAATTAATTCCATTCAATTGACTCCGATGAATTTGCTGGCGTTTCAATACCTTTCCCTGATTTGTGCGCACCCCACTCTCGTTTGGCCTTCATCTCTCAATTAATTCTTCCCTTCTGTCTTTATCCCGCCAGGAATTCGCCTAATTTTGTCATTTGCATGGCATGAGATTTCCAGCTGCTGTTGCCGCGACGCAGATTGTGTTTGAGATATCCAAGTTATCTATACCATACACACGACGACCATGGTTGGGTAATCAACTGGTTCTTCATGGAACGAGACACGTTGTTGCCTGCCATTCATTCATGCATTCAATCCCTCATTACTCTCATCTTCTATTCAGTTCATTAATTTTATAAATGCTTGTGTACGGCGCTGCACGCCCGCACCCGCCATTCAAGAACAGAAAAGCAATTTTGCTATCTATTTGTATTTGCACTCCACTCCAAGCAGCTTCCTTTCCCATACATGTTGTCTTAAATGGGAAATTAACAAGTCATTTTACCTCCTTTGAAAATATAAGACAAGAAAATATATGCAATCCTTACTGAACAAGAACTAATAAAGATCTGAGGCAATTTTCATGAATACATGCATGTACTCATCGAGTCTAGACTCCGAGTCCGAGCCACGTGCCTTTCATTAAATACTGTCCTCCTTGCAAATCGGAAGTAGAGTATGAAAAGAGTTTTAATTACCATTTGATTTACGTAGTGTTCCAAAACTGAGAGAAACTAAAAGAAAATTAGTTGAGTTTGAGAAAGGTGACTTTCCTTCAACAAGGATCCTTTATGCATGCCTTACGCCAGGTACAGGTGGAGAAAGGGAGAGGATATTCTTACAGCACAACTTTATTTTCTTTAGCAAAAGAAATTGACGTCGCGTCGTAGTCTCATCTCCCTCGGCACGTGGCATACAACAACGGGGAGTACCATTCATGGGACTGGTAAATTGAATTGAAATCCACAGAGAAATTATGGTGTACACGGCACGTACTACTACAAACATCAGCTGAAAACCTAATGACGCATACGACGAAGCAGGGATAATTTTTTTTTACCCAGGTAGGTACTTGATATCGGAATAGCGAGGGGATGCGGATGCGGATTTGAGGAGAAGATGGGATCGACTGGATTCAAACATCTGCCATACTTTTGGGCCCCTCGGAGGGGTCATGGAAGTGTGCTCCATTCATTCTGCACACCTGCACATTTCCATTTTATTCAATTCGGAGGACCCGGGCCCTTCTGTGGATTTCTCTCCTCGTCGTCCCTTTCCCCCCTTGTCATGGTAATTCTTTTTAAATCCACAACTATGCCATACTCGCGAAAGGAAAAACCTGCCTTTGGCTTTGTTGTGAAATTTTGAAGGGTCAGGACCCGGGCCCAACATTTCCCTTTAATTCGCTATTGAGGAGAGAGTAAAACGCGGGAAATGGGATGGCGTCACGCTCTTTCTTTCTCTACGACTGACTATATAACATCACTTTTCTTTTTTTTTCTTTTTCCTCCTTTCATTCCGGAGGGAGAGTGAGTGTCCATTGGAATGTGGGGGATTCGGCGTGCCGATGCATAGGTTTCAAAGGGATTTAAACAATGGGGAATAGACAAGGGAAAATAAAGCGCGCGGAAGTCCCATTTATTGTGTAGGAGCAGCTGAAACATTTTTTCTTGCCAAATCACAATCTGGTAAAGGTTTTGGAAAGGTACTTGCTTCATGGATTAAAATAGAAATTTCAACACAACACAAAGAATATGCGGTTCTATTTAACTTTTGGATTGGCATTTATGATTGGAAATTATTAACCATTCAACTCATTTCTTCCGACGGTGGGTGGTCGGACTTGAGAGTTATCACGCTTTTAATCAATTTTTTTTACACAAATTACATCCTATCCAAGTTTTGTTTCTATCATTCATTCAGTCATAGTTTTTGAAGTAATGGTTTAAAAGTTGATTTAACGCAGGATTGAATTAAGTTACAATAAAATTGAAGTGAAAGCGTTTGTATACAAACAAATAGCATATGCTTTCCTTTCATTACTACCGTACACCCCACAGGTTCTTAGCGTGTAAGAACAGGTCGGTTGGGATTGAAAGAAGTGGGACGGGGTCTTTCATGAATGAGATATTCTTGATAATGAAAGGAGCTGTTCTTACGGTGTAAAGATCGACCCTTCCAATGCACGCACTTGGCCAACCACTTCCGTCCCGTCTCCGACTATTCAATATTTCCAATAGACTAGACTAGACCATTACCCCACATCGTACGTAATACACAGGCACCGACTCCGGTTATGTAATCCGACGTAAAGCAAAAAGTGTGGAAAATCTAAAGGCATGTATGTATCTTTGAGAATAAAAAGAAAATGTTAAGGGCCCGTGTTATTCAGAGACAGGTTTCCGACGGAACGGTGCAGGTTTATTTACAAGTGGGTCAGGGCTCTTCAAAATAAGTTTCATATCTTTAAACGTATTGTTTGTCGCTGAAGCAAAACAGGAAATCCGTGTGAAATATCCTTGCTCGAACAACAAAATCATTCACAAAATATGAGAGTACGCATTTTGCAGAATGGTAAACGGATTTTGATTACGGTGCAACATAGGACATAATCAATTCTGATCTCCAACGACCACCTCAACCTTTTCAACCCTTTCCCTCCACTCCACTTGTTACATCAAATGCGAATTGAATCCGTCTCCAAATCTCAAGAGTGTCTTTAAGCTCAGCCAACCCCTCTTGAAAGAACGGGGATTGGAAGGATATTTAGTACAATCCAACCATAAGGACCACACAAAGCAATTCTGCGGTAGAATAAAGACCTCCTGATTTGCCCGAAGACAAATATTCAGAAAATCCTTGAGATGTGGTAGAAATAGAAATAATACCAAATACCCCACAGCCAGGCTCAGCACGAGTTGAGTTGTCAACCGATTTTAATCTTACGTATGTATTCCCTCGAATAAAATCTGAATCTGAAACTGAAGTGGATTCTTTATTTTTTGATATCGTCTCGTCGTACGTACGTACATTATGCATGAATGGATTCGGAAATTGTGAAGCAATGTTCCTCCATTGTGGAAAATTGTCACTTGAGATGAGAGTGAATACTGTGCTGTGGTGTGAATGAGCTGAGTTGGCTGGATTCCATATGAATATCAATCTCCGTTTTTGCATGTTGTTAAACTGAGGGTTGACAATGACAATGAATTTGAGGATTCAATGACTCAAATCCATTTGTTTGAAGTGGAGAGGCAGAGGGACGTGTATGTATGAATCAACGGAGTGCATTGGCTTGGCTCAATCCATAGTGCCTCAGGAGAATTGCTCATTGAGATAGTTTTATCTCCAGAGGCGAAATGTATGTTATGTTTGTGTAATAGTTTATGCCGCAATAACTCATCCCGTGCTCAGTTTAAATTGTTATTGGAATTTTTAACTGAAATAACCGATTCCATTTATGTAATTTACGATGCATTCCTTGTATAAAATTTGCATTAGATGCGACAATGCTAAATTTGAGGCGTTTAAAAACATGTTTTCACAGTTGTAATACATAAATGAAAATAAAATTATGTACAGCAGAATGCCAGCCAAAGTATGACCCCACGGCGGTATTAAAATGTGAAGCTAACAAGGTTGAAATGTATCATAACCATTTTTGTGTGGTGAAGGCAAAGGGAATTTGGAGACGAGAAGGGGAATTGTAGTCAGAGGAAAGTGACAGATGTGCGTAAACATTTTATCGCATCCACTCAATTCAAGACTGACTGACTCCCCTGGTTTCGGATCATTTGAGAAGAAATCATTATAATATTATTGCCATGTCAAAAGCAAAAGCTCATTAGATACAATGTGGAAGTCGGGTATTTTCCCTGTTAGATTTGTATCCTGTGTCTGTATTGTGGCGTGGGTATCAGGAAATCCACAATCACAATGCTTCGAACTGACATTGCGAGAAATGTGTAACCGTATTCTTCCCGTTTGCGTTGTTAAGCTTTTATGATGTGAAAGTGTGCGAAATGGGAATCCGATTTTCTTCTTTCCGTCCGTGACTTCCCTTTCCCTCCCATTATAATAAGTACTGGGTTTGAGGATCCAGGCAGCCAACTCAAAGTTCTCAAGACGACACAAAGGAATCTTCTCCTCTTCGGGGAATTACAGGACAAAATCTGACCTGTTGTCATCAAAAGTATGAGGGTAGGAGTACGACGAGGGACTTATTGTTATTTCCACTGACTTTGTGTAGAGGCCCAATCGGTATTATGCTATTTGTAAGGAGAGATTTGGGAATGCTATGTGTACGACTATGGGACATGGCGATTACCCAGGAAAAACGAAATTGAATTTCCTCACTTGTGGGATTTTCGTAATAGAATTGAATACTTTCACCGCGATCATATGTAATAACCCTCCATGGACTTGAGCCACGGTACGGCACGGCCATGGACCGGGAAATACGAGCTGTTGACATTTAGCCTTGGATGTGATAAAAAGTTGATGGCTTACAAATGCCTCACTACACAAAGCAAGCAAAGCTGAGTGCCTTCCATTTAATTGGTTCCTAGCTTCACTTAATATCAAACATTGTCAACATAATATGATGCAATTTCCCAAAGGAAATTCTTTTATGCACCCGCACTCACTTGTAAGCCATGCAGTATCATACATTTACATTTTAATTCTATTTCCTCCATAAAACAACCATGTATGAATACCCGAATCGAAGTCCACCACGCCGAAGTTAGTAGTATTAGCCGTGCTATTTCTACACCGTCGATAAAGTTAGCTTACTAATTTAATTGGCAGTACTCATAGAACAATATCATAGACCGACGGACGCGACGCACAAAATAATAAATACAACATGGGTTGATTTGTGTCTGGTATTTTCCTGCATAAATATTCCTTTTGACATTTTTGGATGACACGGCACGGGGAGGCTTTTTAAAGCTGATCAGATGGGGAAAGGGTTGAAGGTAATGGCGCATCCCATCCCCTTTCCTTTTCTTCCTTCCGCCAAAAGCAAAGCAAATGGTTGAAGGAGGGCAATAAGGCGAGATAAGTGGGGCTGGCGGAGTTCACCAGTTTAATTCACCCCCTTTCACCATTCATTCACTCCTCGGCATCCTTCAAATCTGATTTTACATCTCCTTTCCACTTCAAAACCAGATCAAAACATTTGCGAAACAAGTCACAAGGTATTTTTGTCAACCAGTCGTTGCTGCGCCCCATTGTACATGTGCACCCATTAAAATTTCCATCATTTATTACAAAGTAAAGTATTTATTGAGTCGCTGTAATAAAAAATTCATTTAAACTTTTATTAAAATTATGTAAATTAAAGTTCAAATCATCACATTTAAATTTTACAGTAGTCAATTTTAGATTTCATGGGGGGACCAAATTATCCGTGAGTTGTATTACATTACCCAACACCAATTCCTTTTCCCTGTGACGGATCCGCGGAGAAATGAGAATCGTGTCAGACGCAATGCCCATCACCATTCCTCACAATGGGAGTCAGATTAGATAAAACAAAATAAAATAAAAAATTCTTCGTATGTTATGTTGGAGGGGTAAAAGTGGATATTTATTTCTCCATCGAATATGCTCGTGGCACGGACGACAGCTTCGGATTGCCGGTCGCCTGCCATCCATGCTCGTCTCCGTACAATCCTCGCCTTCACCGCCGCCGTCGTATTTATTATTTGAAATTCATTCAAACCAGTTTGGTGGATTTTTCCCCTCACTGTACTACGTCTACGTACAATATAAATGTACCCATATGCACAGTTGTTTGGTTTTCGGAATGGAAAGCAATGCACAAGCACAGGTCCAAGGGTTTGGTTCGGGATTTTGGCAGGGGTGAGGGCCCTTCCGTGCCTCCACGGCACGCGCCTTCATTGTCCAAACCCACCTGGCTGTCACGCGACAGCTGACTCATTCGGGACGGGAAAATTCTCCGCTATTTACCACCACCACACCGAAATTCTCCCTCCCGAACCCTCGGTCAGATCATCTGATCCTTTTTTTTTCATCTGCAAGGATCCAAGTCAATTCAGGACGGGCCCTGCCGCCTGCACGCGACATACACATACATACATCGCATCTGCATCTGCGAATGTCGACTACCCTTCCTTGTCCTATCATCCCAAATGGGGAGACAAATTAACGAGGCTTTTCATTCCCTTGTACATATCCATCTGCATGGCGTAAATCGTGTAGAGCCGAAATAGAAATACGTACTCTACGCGTCGTCCCTTTTTCATGTCATCTGACCTTTGGATCCCCTTGAGCCTTCAGCCTAATGGACATTCCCTTCAATTAACTGTCGATCCTCTTTCAAATATTTTTGGAGCCGTACATAGCTTTACTTTAGCATATTGATCAAAATTTTTAATGCACATATTCAATACACCATGCAGAAAATTATAATAGCTAATAAAATCCATTCCATCCAAGTACAAGATGCATGGATTTGGATGCAAGAAATCAAAGCAAAGAAAACATCAACAGGTGCTAGACTAAACGGTGCACCCGTCGACATGTGTTGAATGATAAAAGAAGCCGAGGGTTGAGGGTTTAGTTGTAGTGAATTTGTAAGGAAAGGCAAAGGAATGTGTGAATGGAACACATGTCTCCGAATCAAAAGAAAACTACACTACGGCATGCGAGAAAGTTAAACCATTGGGAGCAGCTGATGGATTGCGTGAGTCGCGTGTAAGCCACCTCAAAGGAAATGAAAGAAAATGTCTGGTGGTCAGGTCAGGTCTGTCTACTCACCTGCGCAATTTCATTACAAATACTACTCCACTTTTCATTCACAATTTTTCAAATGGACTTTCTCCCTTCTTAAATCAATGACTTCATGCTTAATGGATTAGCTAATTCTGATATCATTGTAATTTCACATGGAATTCACATGCAATATAACTTTAATTCAAGAATTTTACGTGCATTATACCAACAAGCGTAGAGCTTCCAATCATCCATTTTAATTATAATTGTAATATGTGCCTTTGAATCCTGGCTAGTAATAACCTACATACACACCTTAGGCGAGGCGCCACTTAATTAATTAGTCACTCAAAATTCCAGTTTCCAGAATTGTTATCTGACACAAAATGGAAATACAAAGGTGAATCATGTCACTCTTCCTTCCAATCCAACTATTCAACGTTTGGAAGGCAGGGGTGATTTATGAGATAGGAAAGTCCTCCAGGAAGCAGTGCACATTTCCAGACCAACCGCCTACATTTCATAGTGCTTGGAAGCCAAGTACAGAAGGGTTAAGTTTTTTCATAGCCGTCACCGTCGCCACTGAATGGAATGTTTCTGTTTTATATTCTACGACTCGACTCTTGCTGGATTTTGGATTGGAGAATGAAAGCTTTCCACCTGCATGAGTCATCCCTGCTAATGCTATGCCATGCCATTTTGGTACCGGTGGACACCAGATATGAGGGAATATCAGACACCCCTACTACCAGTCAACATTTTTCTACCCTCCGAATATCCGAACACACACTTTTCATGGCTGGCACACTCCGACCGCCCACGCCTGACTGCATCTGTCTAATCAATACACCTCCGATCCCGATGACTGGATGAAAAGGGGGATTCGTAATTACGAATGGGGTTGGAAAAAACAAACACGTACGTGGGAAGGGAGGAAATTGTAAAATTTTGATTATTTTACTTGATGTGAGGGCGTTTGTGAAACTGGTTTTGAGTAGTTAAGTATTTGAAAGGAATTTGTTTGAGACTCAGTCGTAAGTATTTGTGTGCGAATTTACTCCAGTCACTTTAATCCCCTCAAACAACTCAACAATAAGAAATATTCAAGGAAACTAATTCCAATGCTTTTGATGGAGACAGAAATTTCCTCTAGATTCCATTCCACGTAACTCTCCAGGAATTGAATCATTTGTGGAGTGAGTAAATGTCCAAATACAAAAGATGACATGGAGAGGAAAGGAAGGTGAAGTGGAGAAGAAAGACTTAAAAGCCCATTGTGGTCATTTCACTTTCTGAGGAGTCCCAGACAGACGGTGGAGGAAAAGATAAATTGTTCCAAATCAGATTTGGAAGCTCAGGAACTCAAGGGCCTAAAGAGTTTTCCCCCTGCCCAAATAAGTTTATTTACTTTTTTGTCCATAAAAACGGAAAAGCTCTTTCCATTCTCTTAGGTCGAGTGCAAGGACATCAAAAGGATTTTACGTGGGATCGTGGAAAAGGGGGAATTGGCACGGAATGATTGCGTGCCGTTCATGAAAACAAAATAACGGAGGAGAGTTTTATAAATAAAGTGCGGATCCAAAATTCAGTCTATTTGCGGGGGGGCTCTCATGCTCCGGCTTGTAGTAATCAAATCATATCAATGATACCTCGTAAAATCCTCTCATTTTGTCGGAGTCACTTTTCCTCGTCCTCGCTTTGAGTGACACGTAGCACTTGGGGACCGGGATTTTTGATTTCCTGAAAAAGTGGAATGGCTGACGGCGACGGCAGGAGGTCCTCGTCCTAAAGCAATTATTTTATTTCGTTTAAATTCCCCACATTCTTGCCAAAGAAAACCCAAAATGCTATTAGTCCACATTCTTTCCTTGTCCCGATCCAGTGATTCGTGATTCCTCCCTCCGCACTCCATTACAAGTGACTCTTATGAAATAATGAGAAAATGAAATTTTGATCCCAAAAATCTCATCAGAATGATGTGGGAATCAGGGTTTCCCTCTTATCGTAGTTCCCAATATTACATGGAGGTAATTCCTTCCTAAAATATCTGTTCCTTCCGTCATCCAAAATACTAATACAAAAATACTTCTTGAAACAGGTCATCGGCAAATTGCATAGTCGGTCGTCGATTTGTTGACGTTGTACCATGTCCTGCCGCCTGCAAAAATGTAATTCTTTGAAATGAACGCTAAGCGCTACTTTGCCTTCCAGATTTGGGCATCTGTAACTGTATTTCATCTGTCATTCCTCAAAATATGAGGAAGTACTTGAATTTCTGAGCACGCGGAAGGTGGAAATGTACAGGAAGGCGGGAATTTCGTCCTAAGAAATGACATTTTTATGTGATTTTTGTTTGTCTCCTTCACTTCTTTTCAAGTAAAGTAAACGCAACCCTTTCCTTTATTACCCTTTCGGTATATGCATGGGGTAGTAGATATCAAACAATCCTTCGCTCTGCCCACCCCATGCCAGCCAACATAACAGCCCTGTTCGAACTTGAACTTGCAACACATAATGGATGAATGTGTGTTGGTTTCACCCGCATTCAAATTTATATTCATCATTTCCCCATTGTTAACTAGGATTCGCAGATGTCTTTCCATCTCCAACCAAACCACTATTACCACCACGGCCACAGCATGGGTTAAAATGAGTAGGCGAATGAGACGAAATTATTTGACGTGCCCATTATTTCCCTCCTCTAGTCGTAGAAGAGTTAATTATCCTGCAAACCTTGTCCTCCACATTCTAGTTTAATGATTCACTTGTCTGTGCGGCTGGCACTACGTGGTATTTGTTGGCTATTTTACGCAAAAGTGCATATAGACAAAACACGGAATTAATTCCTGTACTATTATTTCCTATGCTGTTGTAATGCATTATTATTGTAGAGGTTTTGCAGCAAGCCACTACAATAAGTTAGGACTAGGGTAATTTTAATAAACTCTTTTGTTTTCCTTCCAATCAATGCCGATCCATCATTCCTGACAACCACCCGCTCAACTAAGCTAGCGTTATAATTTAATTTGTGCATGAAGATTCTGTTGTTTCGTCGCGTCGTCGTCGTCGCACACAGGCCCGGATGAGGTATGTATTAGGTAAGGATTAAAGTGTTTTTCCCAAGGTTACAATATGCAAAGCGTCACTTGTGCATTTATTGTTTCTTTTCAAAATTGGTAAGGGTAATAAAATGTAGAACTTCCTAATGGGAGTCTGGAAGGACACGGCTCCTGACTTAATTCTACGTCGTAGTGCAATTTCTTGTTATTGTGGTCTTTCCAATTATTATTTTTAAACATTTAAAAAAAAATAAAATCAAATCTATATAATTCCCCATAATCCAGTACGGACACCGACTAATGTACATAAAATTGTCAGAGTCCTACATAGAAGCTTTGCTTAGAAGGTATTGCTTTGACCCACGCATTAAATCCTCCTGCATATAAAATAGGATGAGAGATCCGTCAAATTCTGTTTGTGTCGATTAGATCCGAAGTTGAGATAAGGGGAAGAGGTGGAGGATGAGTTGGGTTGGAGTTGGTGGAGCAAAAAGGCGCTAAATCCCTCATTGATAAGCACCATGGTTTGTCGGCTTCTCAAAAGACTGGAACTGAACTCCCATTTAATGTTCCAGGGACAAAAGCCAGTGGCACACTCCGGACCCACTCCCATCATTCATTCTCATGCAAAAATTCTCAGGCTCCAGGACGGACAAAGGGACGGGATGGAAAATCCGGGAGCCTTGTGTCGAAGGGGGGATCCCTTCGGAGTTATTCCCCTCTCAACGTCCTGCTGATATTTGAGGGACTCCTTCTTTAATTTTTCCAACCCCGTCGACCAAATTTTTATTTGACGTCCTTGCGCCCCAGACGTGACACACAAAGGAACGTGGATCATCGGGAAAAGCTTCAGAGTTTTATTTGACTAAATGTGACACGTTTCATCCCCGCCGAGCGCGTAAGATGGGGAGACTCCCCAAGGCATCAACTTGTAGTTTTGATTCAGGAAATAATGTCACCGTGTCATACCCTCAACCCTCCGGCTTTATTCCTTCCCAACCTAATAAATAATCATTGTTATGCAACCCTACTAATTTACAGAGACGAAAGTCCTTTGTTTGTCTCCCTCCTTCGCCTTGTACTCTTGAGTAAATGTCTAAAGTACTACATACTTCGGGATGATAACCCCATGCCTCCACTTCTGTGTGGTGTCCTAAGTGGTAGCTCCAGCTCCAGGAAAAATGCCTCCCAGTTGTAGTTATTTTGCCCAAAACCTAATTATGGTTAACCGTAGCATCATGAGGGGTTCCTGGTCATTATAATACACAAAGGCAGATCTTTATGAACGCTTGGACAAAAAACCACCCCGAATATAGGAATTAAATGCTAAAAGCTGCAACTGTAAAAAAAATCGTCTCTCACATATTATTGCGGTTGCGAGTAAATGAAAGCAAATCAATTCCCTTTATGGTAATTCGACAAATAAAATAGGCAGAGGTTGGGAGGACGTGAGTGAATATCTTTACCCTCGGCCACATTAGAAGGGAAGATAAAATATATTCCGGGACTTTTTGGATGATAATTGGGTTGCCCTAAAGAATTGTTCAATTTAATCAGGCTTGGAGGGCAGGAGGCTGGCACGCTCCTCATTTCCAATGTGTGGCTTGTTTGAACTAGTAAAAAAAAGTATACAATATTGATTTTCTGGCTGTTCCCAGGACTTAGACCAAAAGGGCCCTACCCTAACTGCCTGCCCTTGAATTCATCGTGTGAGAGAATATTGTATGCGGATGCAGGGATCAAATCCCTGGAGTGATTAGAAAATTCATCAGAATCACATCGGCGAGCACACGGTCTATCAGATACGAGGAGTATTAGCATGTGGGGTTGTAGTGATATCTATGAAGTTGATCAATCATCCCATTTGTTTTGAACTGGAGGTTGGGAGGAAATTCAATGGGATACTGTTTCATGTACTCTCCTCCTACTGATTCCAGCAGTGATAAAGGTTTCAAATACGGCCCCCAGTTATAAATAGGAAACACTGTAGTACTATATGTCCAGTCTACTATTTGGAATCTTATAAACCCCCTTCTGAAGCAAGGCAGGTGCCAGAAAATATAGCAATGGAGTCATGGCTTTGGAGTATGTTTTAAGATGAAAGGCGACAATGACAATGAGCCTGGATTGCATATGGTTAATGGACAAAATCTACCCTCATAATATTCATTCCCTTGAATTGAATTGCATCATAATTGAATTTTGAGGAGACACAAAAGTCATTTGGATTAATTCGACAACCCGAGGCGAAATGATCTATTTCCATCTGGTCTCTTGAGAACTATTCAATGAAAAATTTCATTTGATTCAACTCGGAAGTATATTATTCCGAGTTTTACATTCCCGGTCGACTCCTTTCCAGGACTCAGATTCTTCGAGACTTAATCATTTTACAACAATCAACACCAAAAATGTTGACAGTCTTTGGGTTAGTAAACTGATACAAATATCTGATTAATTAATTAAAAAGAAAAAGTAATTTCAACTTGTAAAAGTTTCTTATATATTAATCATTCAATTGATAAAAAATAACACATTAGCTTATGATCACAATACAATGCATGCATACTTCGAAGTGAACTATTATATACTCTGCAAAAGTAATATTCTTTTAACAAAATCTTAAACTAAATTCAGTAACTATTAAAAAGTAATTCATTTTACTGTTTAACACCAGTAATGCAGTAAATTTAAAACTGCGTAATATATCGAGGGCCAGCCGCGGCTTGAGTTAAAATACTAGATGACTGATTTTACACCTACCCACTACTTGAGATGAAACTGGTACTTATATTTGGCAAATATTACAAGCTTTCAATCACCAAGGTGTATATTTCCCTTTATTACAAGGTTCAAATACACTTTCCAAGCAGCTACACAAGCGGCAGTACCGATATATTTGTGTTCTGGGTCTTGGTGGTTCAAAATATTGAGGCGGAGGAGGAGGAGGAGGTAGAAATCTGAACCTTTGGAAATCCATTCTAGGTGGAGGTCCCCGAAAATTACCTGGATAACCCATAGTCGCCCTTAAGGGTGGAGCCATGTGTCTGGGAATGAAATCTGTAGGAATCCAAGATAACGCTATGAAATCTGTAGGAATCCAAGATAACGGTCTAGCGGGGCCACGAGCCCGAGTCATTAACAAACCCTGATCCGGATTAATCCCGTGTCCCACTGCACACCCCCGGGGTGTGACTTCCTGATTTGGATCAATATTCGAACCACGGCGTGAATTATCATATGGAATTCCCACATACCCAGGTCGATGAGATGGTGGTGGGGGAGGGGGTGGAGGAGGTAGTTCTGAGGTTTGAGCTTGATGATGTACTGCAGCTGGATGTGAGCCCTTATTCACCGTGACGAAGCCATTCTTTTTAATTACATCAACCTCATCTACGTTCCAATTTTGCGAATCCGCGGGTGGAATGTAAGGAAGGCCGGGGTTAATACCCACCGGCCATTTCTCGTTTCTTTTTTTTCTTCTATTTGTGCGAATGTACCTCCGGAGTTGAGTTCGTTTGATTCTCCACGATCCAGGGGACGGGGGTCCGTAAAACTCATGAGGTGAGCTGGGGACGACAACGACAGAACTACTGGAGCTAGGAGTTGGACTGGAGGGATTTTCAAATGCAGGGGCGGAGTCAGCAGAATTGGAATTTGGACTGGGCGGATTTTCAAATGCAGGAGCGGAGTCAGTAGATTGGGAAGTTGGACTGGGCGGATTTTCAAATACGGGGGCGGAGCCATTCGAACAAAGACTTGGAGTGGAAGAGACTTCAGGGCAATGGACACTTTCGGAAGTTGTGGGCACTGTTATCGAAGGGTTCAATTCCTCGGCTGCAATAGAAGAACGAGAGATAGATTCTTGATTGTCTAAAGGTGGGGAAAGAAAGGGCGTTTGACAGCCGACATTTTTCACAATTGGTAATGAATCCGGCTCCTGCTCCAACCCGTAATTAACGTCTTCAACTTGAACGATACAGGGAGCAGCTTCCAACGGGGTTTCGTCCTGCCTTCTGGGAGAATGTTGGTTTGTTGGGGAATTTGTGAACGTTCCTTTAGGTGCTTCTACTTCAACCTTCCGATCACCTCCCTGTCGGCTCTTTTTTCTGGGAGCTGGGTCATCCGAAGTCAGATGAGCCACATCAACTTCTCTCAAGTTCATCGCGCTCCGTGTTACATACTTCCGCTCCACGTAGTTAGCTTTATTCATCTCCTTTTGCAACCTCAAGCATAGTCTTAAATCCTTGTCTAAAGTCTTCGCGGATTGAGGTACATTAGCTCCTGTTTCACGCTTTCGCTTTTTCTTCCTTGGTTTCGACTTCGGCTTCGAAAACGGGATTTCTGGTTGAAGAGGCTGGTTTTCATTAGGTAAATTTTGGGTTGTGACTTCCATCTCGGATGGGGATACGTTGTCAAAGTTGAAATTAGCATTTAAAAATGGCTGCCTGTCAGATAGGGGATCTTGCTCTTGTTCTTGTGGAGACGGGGATGACGTGGGGCTCAGGGTGACTAGTTCCGGACAGAGTAAACGGCTCCCGATATCCAAAGTATCTGGCGGTGGTGTGTCGGGCTTAGGAGTAGCTTCTGATTGGGTGACCTGTGGAGGTATTTCAACAGGGGATGTCAAGCCACTTGTCGATAAATTTGGTGTAGTAGAAGTAAACGATTGCGCACTAAGATGACATGCCGGAAGTCGATTCAAAACAACTACTGGTAAAGGTGGTAACGCTGGCTCGACTTCCACTCCAAAGTCACTTTCACTTAGGTGTGTCAATTCCGGTAGTGTTTCTAGACATAAAATGAATCGATTTTCCACTTCAAGCGAAACTTCAACCTCTGTGACCTCGACCTCTGTCTCTTCTATCCTTGAAACTGTACCCGCAGGTGCAACTTCTAATGGTATTGATTCTGGGGTTTCGTCCACTATTGAAATTGTTCCATCCACTGAAATTGTTGTCGAAGTCTCGCCTACCCTTGATATTGTAACCGGAGTCTCGTCTACAACTGAGGTTGCTACATAAGTTTCGTCTACGGCTGAAGTGCTTACCAGAGGTTCGTCATCCCTTGAAATTCTTACTGGAATTTCATTGACTATTGAAGTTATTTCTGAAGATTCGATCAGTACTGAAGTTCTTACTGGAGATTTGGTCACTATTGAAGCTGTTACTGGAGCTTCTTCTACTACTGAAGTTGTTATTGAAGTTTCACCCACTATTGAAGTTCTTACCGGATGTTCGTTCACTATTGAAGCCCTTACTGGAGCTTCTTCCACTGCTGAAATTCTTACCGGAGTTTCGCACAGACTTGAAGTTGGATCTGAGCTAGAGGAATTATATGGAGAAGCAGCAGAACCCGCTGATGAAGGTCGACTTGTACGAGGTTTCTCCCCAATTTCTTCATCAAAAACACCATCCAGGAAATCCTCACCATTCCCATTACCAATTTCATGAAGTTTGGCAAGTTGTGACTGGAACTCCTTCAAAATCTCACCAGGTGCACACAGTTGATGGACTGCTTTGACTTTGAAATGGACTGAATTGTGTCCAGTTAACTGGGCCTCAACTTCCTCTGCGCAATTCCGTTGAATCCACGTCCACATTTCCTGGTTAATTAGCCTCTTTTGCGACCGAGCCTTTCGACTCCAGGAGGAAAGTCGAAGACGGCACATTGGGCAGTGAATTGAGGTTTCTTCCATGTTTCTTTCAAAGCACTCAAAGCACATGGAATGCTTGCATGGGGTTGTGACCGGTTCCACCATTACGTTAAGACAAATCGGGCAAATGACGTCATCCCGGGTCAACAGTGGAGGGGTCACAGTCGCAGACTCTGTTGCCGTCTCCATTTTCCTGGCCTTACTCCCGGTGGTGGCCATGTTTACATTCCACGTCTACACATCACAAATCTGCAACATAACATAAAATACACTTCAAATTCAAACCAACTATTCTCCAAGCGCGCTTACACTCACAAAAATTGACTTACCAAACATTATTTACACGTGGCATCCATGATGTAGAATCCAGATTCACTGAAATACTAAACTTCACTGCTGAATTTGAAATGGCGGGCGGTGACGGGAAATGTATTACAAGATTAGGCCCTTCAAAAGCCATGTGACAAGGCAGGTTTGGATTTGTCACCAGAAATAGCTAAGTTTTAGCCGGGCACTTGCTGCAACCTTGAAAGCTGTATTTCTCAAGTTCATGTTCATTGCTCGTTCGAAGGTAGCTGCTTTGCATATCATTTTCTTTGGGTTTAGTCCGGTGGTGTTGGTGTATGCAAAAGGGTCTGACTTTACAACACATGCATGTGTGGGCGGCAATTTTCCTTGCCTCAGGCAGACCATTTGCAGCTTAACTTTAACACAGACCCTTAATATGACCACTTTAAAGTGGCATATATGAGGTTTGGGTGGTGACCCGTCTGCCAGGCTTTAGGATTCAATTTTTTAATCCTTTCTAACAAGATGCCTGATGCCTCATTTTAGTGTGTGGAATTGGAGAGTAAGTCTCGTGCAAACGTATTCCTTGGTCCGAATGCTCATTATAATTCCAACTTCTTGAGCCTTTTTGGTGGAATAAGTATAATTTCAGTTAATAAGCAACTTCTGTGATAAGCATTCGGCATATTTCTTTAAACTGGATTGAATTTAAAGTGCATAGTGAAAATTTCAATTATTGTTTGGCAGGGAGCGGAGCTGGGCGCAGGGCAGGTTGAAGAATTGAAATGCAAATGTATATAAAATTGCTCCAAGGTGGAGCGAATGCGTGCTTGTATCCTTGTGTAGTGCGATGGTAAAAGTCTTAAAGAAAGTTATAAGGAATGAAAAGACCCCTTGGATTTACTCAGACCTCATCCCATGGAAAGTTTTTGGACGCGGTAAGCCGCTTGTGTGTGGAACTACATATTTAATGCGAATTTGATGGGATGGGATGAGAGGCGGACTTTTCCCTCGCCTCCCATCCTTGCCATTCCTTTCAGGAAAAAGTGATTGAAATTTTAAATATTCTGCATGGAATGGGGAAGGAGGAATGACTTCATTCTTTAATAAAGGAACAGACTCATCCCTTTGTTCAAGGAAAATNGCCATTCCTTTCAGGAAAAAGTGATTGAAATTTTAAATATTCTGCATGGAATGGGGAAGGAGGAATGACTTCATTCTTTAATAAAGGAACAGACTCATCCCTTTGTTCAAGGAAAATGCAGGGCACATCGAAGTGAGTAAGGATTTGCATAGCACAGCAGCAGCGTCCGCATTGGTCTCGGATCTTCATGAAAATACAAAATCTTCTGCGTAGAATTCAACGGCAAAGCACCGACCGCACCTTTCCCACACAACTCAATTAGCAACGAAAGTCTGTAGGGAATATGCTGTATTTATCTCAAACCACTCATCTCTTCAAACTAAAAAATGCCTGCCAGTATGACTTTACTCGCCTCTTCTAAAGGCGAAGCATATCGCATAGGACTTCAAAAGCTAACGTGATTGTGATTACTAAAAAAGTATTTTAAAATTTCTTGATCACAAATTATTGCTAAACTTGATACAAACCTGAAACGAAACGGGTTAAGCTATACCTGAGCTAATATTACACATGATATTGCACAGGAAGGCGAAGCTATGCTTATTATTAGGTTGCGAAAGTTTGGGAGCGAGACACGAAATAGCCCTAGCAAATTTTGCAATTATTGCAAAAGTGAAGCGGTTTATAAATGTAAGTGTTGACGTGATCACCTGAATATGCATGGAAAATGAGCACGATTAATTGCTGTATTAGTTTGACAAGAAATGTGTTCCCTCAAAGCACTTTTGTGATAAGGGGCTATGACTGCGTCATTGCCGAAATAGCTCACTGTACTGTCAAAATGTCTAGAAGGGTGTGACAATATTTGCATACATTTCGCTCTCATTTGGTGGTAAACCATGTCATAAATTCTCTCCAACCAAAAGTGCCTTTATTCTTGCATTTACTTTCACCCAGCCCCGGTGGGAAATGAGGAAAACTGGCTAATAACTGAGCATCTGTGTTTGACTTTTGATAACCCCTTCCATGCGTCCAGATAAGAAATTGTTCGGTCCTTGTCACCAAGATATTATGAGAATTTTTATTCAATACCGACCAGCCAACA
>JAAXYW010001183.1:0-24036 GCA_036851895.1 Orthonychiurus folsomi
ACTACAAATACAGGTGCACAGAGTAAGAGTTATAAATATGGGAGTGAATGGTTTACATAAATATAAATGTTAGTTGTATTGTAATTTAGTTGTATGGATGATGGATAGAGGTATGTATGGTTTGGGTCGCTGTTGTTGCTTCATTCCATTGATTGCTGTTTACGGAAAAGGCTGGGTGTGGTAGGTGTTTTAGTAGTTACGACATTAGTAGTCACAATAATGATTTATTCATTGTGGAAAAATATTCAACTTGGTTATTGTATTGTGATTGAGAATAAATAACAATGTTTTAATTAAAATTTGTCATTCATAAATGCAATTTCTTTAATTCGAGGCTTTCATTTTTCAACTTGGGTTTGTTCGAGATTCCTGCCTAAGAAGACCGATTCAGGTTTTCAACGTATGGTTGCAGATCTTTGCATTTATAGCTTATCCGACTTAACTACACAGTCTAGACTCATATTACCATCCATCTCTGCATTGTAACAGTACTAACAGTGATTCTGTTTAAGTCCGCATCAACCTGAAATATATCCCCGAGTTGGAATTTCGTTTCTCAACTTTTGATACAACACCACTACCAATTGCCAATACGACAATTTTACGATACGATGGTACGGAGGTGCTCGGTCCTTTCAACTTTAGATTTCTGATACCTTGCATTAGCTATATATTCCTTTGAAATACACATTTCTCACGTTGCTTTGGGTAAAAGATAAACTGGGGGTCAGGCAATTTATCAAATGCACACACACTTTCCCCACTCCTGATAAAAATTTTGGAATTCCCTTGTCCCTTCAGGTTTGCTAAATCAGGATTTTAAATTTTTAATTCGAACATGGTTTTAATCGGAATTTGACAGATGTCCTTGGCCTTCATCACGTCTCAGTAAAAACTGTCTCATTAGTTGGATTCTTCAACAGTGCACATCATCATCATCCATGCAAAGATATGCTACAATTCACATTCACAACGGCTAGGAAAGAGTCCAACTGCACAAGAATTAGCACCAGCATTTTAAATTGGAATTAAATTTGTATTGCATTTGTTCTTTTATTTTGCAAAACAGGCATGGGAATACCATAAGAATAAAAATTGTTACTCTGTGGCTCGGTGGGCCGATGGCATCACGTGCATGAAGTGCATGGGCTCGGAATTGCGAACTGAAGGAGAGCGTGGCCAACCATCCATTCCTCTCCCATAGCAGTGCAGTGCAGATCCCAGCCCAGTCAAGTACGTGTGAAAAGTTAATTGTGTTCATCGGATAATTTTTAAAATGGCTCCAGCACCTGTAAGTACATTTTTATTAGTGCTTTGACTTGCTTATCAATACGTTTTGAGAAGTTATTTGTTAATTCATGGGGTGTCGAGTAAAAAATTGATTTTCAGCTGGCTGGCCGGCGCCGACAGCCGGTTGCCGGTGCGGTTGGATTTAAAGTGTCAAGTATCGAATTAGATTTTACCTGTTAGTAAATGTTTAATTTTTAAGTGGATTCTTATATTTATATTTACAGCCAGCTGATAAGAAAAAACCCGCCGCAGCAAAAACAGCGGCAGGAGGCGTGAAAAAGGAGAACAAAGCTCCAGCAGCTGCACCCGCTGCTGCTGCCGCTGCTAAGAAAGCAGCTCCAGCTGCTGCTGCCGCCAAGCCCGCAGAAAAGCCTGCAGCTGCTGCCAAGAAACCGGCAGAAGCCAAGAAACCAGAGGTTAAAAAACCCGCAGCCGCGGCTGACAAGAAGGCGGCGAAGGCACCTGCCGCTGCAGCAGCCCCCAAAGTGGCCAAGCCCAAGGAGGAGAAACCGAAAGTAGCTGCTGCCGAAAAAGATAAGGCCCCTGCTGTCGCTGGTCCACCAAAACCAAAGAAGTTGGCACCGAAAAAGGATTCGGTCAAGAAGGCGACTACGAAAAAGCCAGCCCCGGCTAAGGCACAACTCCGAGGAAAGTCAGCCGCTCTCAAGAAGAACAAGAAGGCTACACGCTTTGTCATCGACTGTACTCTTCCGGCTGAAGATCAACTTGTTAATGCTACGGACTTCGTAAGGAGTATTTTATTGCCCATGATGACGTATGGTTAGGGTGATCTTCCCTAATTCTTACGTTTGACTACCGCGGAGGGATATTTTGCCAGATTAGGGATATCTTCCCTAAATCTTATTGGCTAAATCTATCCGCATAGTAGTTTTGTGGAAAATGGATGCTCACCAGTATTAGGGTTATCTTCCTTAATACTGTAACGGCTTTTCCTGAGGGAATCCTCTCCTTGCAAATTTGAGGACCTAGGACCTCCAACAGCTAAGGCTAAGGGTCGTCATCCTGGTTATTTCAAATTCCATCCATGAGAATGTCCTGTACTTTTTTCACGCTACCAAATCAATGATAATAATGTCCTTATTTTTATTTGGTCACAGGAAAAGTTCTTGCGAGAACGCATCAAGATCAATGGCAAGACCGGAGCTTTGGGAAATCAAGTCACAATCGAACGTGGTGACAAAAATTCAAAACTCATCGTCAATGCTAACATTGCATTTTCGAAGAGGTAAGTATTTTGTTGGCCGAAATAATCAATCATTTGAATTTATTGCCTGATTGCTAATTTCATACTTTGTTTTCAAGGTATCTCAAATATTTGACCAAGAAGTACCTCAAGAAATCGCTGTTGCGAGATACACTACGTGTCATTTCTACTTCTCGGGATACTTACGAATTAAGGTATTTCCAGATTGGCAATGATGCCGATGATGATGAGGACGATAACGAGTAAATTTAATCGGATTTTGAATAAATATGAATGAACCATGTTTAAGTTTGAATCTTGTCATTTTATATCGTGTCAATTTTTTTTACCTTAGAAAAATAGATTTAAATGGTTTAATGCGTACAGTACAAAATGTACATACGAAACATGATTAGTGAATTAGCTGGTCTAGTTGCTTCGTTATGTTATAAGTTCATAGATTCCATAACATAAAAATAGTAATGAAAGAAATCACCAAATGGATCCACAGTTATTTTCTCCCAATATTTGGAATAGCATTTTTTTCTAAAGTAAGGTTCTGCAAATGTGATAGAAATAAATTTCCCATTCGGAGAAAGCACGTTTTTAATGCAAGCTAAAGTCAAATCCAAATCTCGTTGAGTGTCCTCACTAATTGTCCACGGTGATTTTTCTCCAGTAAAAAGTACGTCCAGTGTACATTTCTCAAGAACTAGGTCAAACTTTTCTTCAAAACACAAGTGTCGCATATCCATAACCTTGTACTCCATTAAATGCCCTTGCTTGGCCTTCATTCTCTCAATCACAACCGAGGAATAGTCAATATTTGTAATTGATTTGTAGCCATCGTTGTAAAGATCCAAGGAAAGATTACTGTTCCCACACCCTGTGAAATTACAAATATATTTTTAAATCTCCAAATTGCTATGTTCGCTCACCGTCATCGTATACCGTACCATACCATAAGCCATTACTAATTTTGATTTACCAATGATGAGTATCTTCTCATTCTTGCCAACAATGGAATTGAATTTTGGCTGGACTGATGAAAAGTCCTTGCACCATTCATATGAGTCTTCTGTCAAATATCTTTCATTCCAATAACCCACTTCCTTGTAATTTTCATTATCGTCTGGAATGTGATTGGAATTGGTCTCATTATTATTATTGTTGGAATTTATATGCGAAGACATAATTTAAATATTTAAATACACAAACAAAACTAAAGGGACTACTAAAAACAATATACTTAAAAACAGCTGCTAATTTTCTTGATTGAACGTGCTCGAGTTCGTGTTAGTTCCGTGCTGTGCCGGATTATGCATTCAAATTTTGCGGGCCAGCAAGCATTCATGCAAAAAAAAACATTAAACATCGGCAACTGAACTGATAACTGAAACCCTAAAGTTCAAACATATTAAGAAATTGCGAATTTATGAATGATTGAGGCATGCATGGAATTGCACAATTACTACAACCCTGCCACCCACCCGAACCACCCACACATCATTATCTAAATACAAGGGGCACAGAATAGTATCACAATCGGTCGCCCCAGATTAAACCCAGCCATTGTAGTCGCTTCGTGGTATGCAGCATGCGACTAAGTTAATTATAATTCAAGAGCTCATAGTCATATGAGCCCCTCCCAAATAAATCTGATTATTTATGCCTAATATGTGGTTTGCAGAAAGAGAGGTTGTTGAATTTTCTCATGTCATCAGTGCTGACTCAATACATCAGCAAGTTAGAAAAACTCATCGTTCAGCGTTTGCTGATTGCTTGCATGCGGTTTTGAGCAATCCAAAAAAACCAAACACGGAGACCAACGACGAGTAGACTAATGAATGGAACAGATTAAATATTGCTTTCAATGCCGACTGTGAGAAGTGGGAACGGGCCGAAGTCGGAACGACAAAGCCTAGCTGGTTGAAATGAATAACGCAAAAACCTCAGTGACACAATATCAACATGGTTAAAACTACAATTCTGAATTCTGTGATTGATTACGATTGTGTGGTTTGCAAATGGCAACTTCTGTGACTTATACTAATTCAAATTAGTATACCTAACTACCTAAGCCAAGTTTCCTTTGAAAGCAAGATATATGTTAAAAGGTGAAACACACTTTAGAAGTTGGGGTACCAATCTACCAATGGTACCATAATAATAGTAAGTTACGAATGGGATAGCTCTAGAACGCGCCGAGACAAGTTGAAAACTGACCTTTTGAATGATTCTATATAGTAGCAAAATACTAGCACTTGCATAGCAGTAACAGTGCAATTCCCATCTTGCTAATTTATAGTTCACTTCACACGCTACGTGGAGTGTCGAGTCGATGGCCCGCGCGCCAGGTCACCGGTTATTTCAATAGCGCCAAAACACAAAGTTTGAGTTATTTGTTGCTTCACTTGGCAGGCAAACATTCCAGAAAATACCAACCTTCACGTTCTTTAATCTTCATCACCGCAAAGCCTTAACAGTGGACATTTAACAGCGAAACCACTGCAGTGCAGGCAGGCAGTGGTGGTTTTTAGAATTGTCCGGATTCGGATTCGGAACCAATTGCCACCTCCATCGCTTACGTACTTGATTTGGATAGGTTGTCATCGTATGACACACACGCGAATGGGCCTAGCCTTGTCTGCCGCAGGAACACCCTTACTACTACTACAAACATACATGCTTTTTTCCCTATTTCCACTTGGTGTTAAGTTGTGAGTGATTCCATTCATCCACCGCTCCTCCTTTCTGGAGAGAGTGATTAAAAGTGGAATTAACTCCTCTGAAGTTTTCCCAGTCATTCAAACGAGGAGTCAAAATGGTTGTTCTTCAAGTTTGGAATTCCTTCCTCCGGTGGTTTTGGAATTCGGACGTTTGGCTCCCACCCGGTTTTGATTGGGTGGATATGAAAGAAAATACGAGAGGGGTCAAATACGCTGAATTTGAAGACCTCATTTATCCCATTCCATTGGCCCTGGTACTATTATGTATCAGAGCTATTTTAGAGCGGTGAGTAATTAATGTTAGTATAAAGTTTAACATTAAAAACGGAAGTGTAGTGTAGTGCATAATGTGTAGCGGCGTGAAATGTGGGTGGGAACATTGTTCAATCAGTCAGTCGGCGGTCCCCAAAATTGAAAACAAAGCAACTATTTGTTTTCACTAATACTGGATTTGTCTGTTGATTTGACAGAGTAATTCTTTTTCCAATGGGTGAGCGCCTTGGCCTCAAGAACAAACCTCGAGCAAATGTCGAAATGATTCCAGCATTAGAAGTCGCATACAGATCTTGTCCTAAGTTATCACAAAAGCAGCTGGAGGCTGCAGCAAAAAAAGCTGGATTAGAAACAAGGCAAGCAGAGCGATGGCTGAGGAAAAGGCTTCTAATGGGGAAACCAATCACACTAGCAAAGTTCTCAGAATCTGGGTAAGCTATCTCAACCTTAAAAGTAATATGAACGTCTCATCATTCAACCAAAATTCTTTTAACGTCAATAAACTAATGAATGTTATTTTGGGCGCCAAAACAGTTGGCGATTCTTCTGCTACGCGGCCAACCTTTCAATAGGCGTTTACGTCCTATGGGACAAGCCATGGTTTTGGGACATAAACCATTGTTGGTACGATTTTCCACATCACGTAAGTTTCCTTTCTCAGAGTGTTGAAGGACTTGTGTTTTCAGTTTTTGTTTCCATTAATATGTGTGCATGGATTTAATTTCTTTCAGAGCATCACTCCAGATGTTTGGTGGTATTACATGCTGGGGTCGAGCTTCTACTGGTCGCTCATGTTTTCCCAATTTTTTGACCATCAGCGAAAGGATTTTTGGCAAATGTTTCTCCATCACTTGACGACAATTTCCTTGCTCGGATTCAGTTGGACTTGCAATTTGACGCGAATTGGAACTTTAGTCTTATTGCTTCATGACTGCGCAGATGCGTTTTTGGAGGCAAGTAGTATTTTGTTTGCCCCGAAGCTCCGATTTACAATTCTTGTTATACGGATTTGGGAGTGAATAGTCATTTTGCAATAATTCATTTTCTAATCCTTGAACTTTTGTTTTTAATAGATCGCCAAGATGACCAAGTATGCAGAATTGGAGAAAATTTGTGATGTTCTCTTCGGATTATTCACAATTGTATGGATCGTTACACGTTTGGGCGTTTACCCAGTCTACATTCTCAATAGGTATCCCAAATATTTTGAATAGTCTATAAATTTCTGCCTGAAACTAATTTTTGGTTTCTTTCCTTCCAGCACTTTAATAGAGGCACCGAAAATCGTCCCCATGTTTGCTGCGTATTATATTTTCAACTCAATGTTGACAATTTTGCTCTGCCTTCATCTTTTCTGGACTTGGTACATATGCAGAGTTGCATTTAAGGCATTAACAACTGGAAAAGTCCAGCAAGATGAAAGAAGTTCTCCAGAAAGCTTGTCGGATTCTTCCTCAGATCCCGTGGCGTCGGGAGAGCCGCATAAAACTAAACCAAAGCGACTATGATTCCTCCAATAGAAAGGAAAGGCTCATTAGAGACTATAAGATGGTTCTATTATTATTTTTCAAATTGCATTTCCTAGAGTTTTTTGAATGGAGTACCGAGTCAATCCATTTCTTGTGTGCATAGCAAACAGTGATTCATGTTGTTGTGCCTGATCTTATGAAAAAGGGCGATAAGTTACTCTTTGTAAGGGTACCTTATTTGCCTAGCATTTATTATTAGTCAAGAGCGAAATATTCCTGAATTTGTTAATTTAGCTTTAGTAAAGTTACTTGTCTGGGTGGAATGTGTGGATGTCCATGCTTCACCGTGATTTGTAAATGTGAACGTAGCTTCTCAATATTCGCAAGAAAGGCGTCTTTAAAATTACAATACTGTGATGCATTCTGCCGATCCTGCACAATAAGTTAGTGCTATGACTCAACACCATGTTGTTTAGTTTTAGTTCAATGCGATTTGTCCAAAGTCCAAGAGGCCACAAAATGGATGCTTACTTAAGATTTAAATATATCATTATTATCAGTGAGATAGAAGTTATTACTACTTACTAGCTTTGCCATATTTTGGACAAAGGCCATCGCAGCGGGTCCTTATTATTATTTTCATTAATTCAAGAACTCATGAAGTAATTTTGTTTTAAAATAAATTATTTCGGAGAAAATAAATTGCTTTTCTTCAATCAAAATCTTCAATTAACCCTTCAAACTCATGATTTTATTACTCTGTTAAAAAAAAGTTTAACTCTGTTGAGCTGTCCAACGCCGCGCCTATGCATTGTATTGTGCTGTACTGAACTTCTACGAACTTGACGTTTTGCAATCTATCAAGAGACAGAAATGTGCCAATGCCGTAGTTTATTTTTTGCTGCGCCATAAATTGCATCAATTATTATTGGGGGAATTACTGGGTGAGATTGCCGACAAAAAGCTCTGGCCAAATAATTTTACCACATTCTAAGAACAACTAGTTTTTCTTTTTACTGTGCAAAGTTAAGATCATAACAAACTACTAGGTTTGTAGGCTAAAACACAACAGATAATAGAATTAACTCACTTTGTATTGTTCTGTGCTTGGCGTGCGTGTGCGACGTTTTTGACATTTGCAATGCAACATGCAATGCACACAATATTATATTAGGAGTTAGAATGCATTTAACCTAGAAGAGGGATACACGAGCTAATAATATTGAAACATTTGTGTATGTTTTTAAAATAACAGAGTTGACGGCCTGGTTTGCATCTGGCAATGAATCTTTCGGTTTTACAAATGTTATTTTCAAATACTTCAAATAGATTTGAGGAGCTAAAATCTGCCCTGGATTGTGGATTGCGGTATATGGATGCATTGGGATGCACATGCAGGGGAAGTGAACGACGAAGGAGAGAAAAGGACCGTTGTATCTTTTGCCGTACAGCCGTGTGTATTGTGCGAGTGTGTCGTGTCGTGTCCGAGGGTCAGGTGAGGACGACTTCTTTTCTAAATTCCATTGACCCCATTTTGTTTTGTCCCATTTCTAAATTTAAGACATGCTACAGGCAGGGAAGGAGCCCTTCGTCCCTGTGCTGTACTGTACTAGACGTGACGTACGTAAACATTTAATTTATTAATAAAACAAATTACAGATATGCCTCGAGTCGTCGGAACCGCCAGACCTTTGGTCGGTGGACCTGAAAAAACTGCTGCTGGTGGTTCTGGAAGAGGGGCTGGAGCCGCTGGAGGAAAACAAGCAAAGAATAAACCATACTCAAGGGCTGAACCGATTGCGACCGGGGAATTTTTGACTGATTTGACGGGGAAGCAATGGAGGATTGGGAAGTCAATTGGAGTTGGTGGATTTGGAGAGATTTACTTAGGTATGTGAAGCTTAGTTTAATACTCATTTTGTTTAATGTGTTAAGCGGTAGCTCGTTCATTGAATGTTTTTGTTTTTTAGCAAGTGATGACATAAGTCGAGCTGTGAACGAAAAGACTGCCGCGTTCGTCATCAAAATTGTAAGCTTGATTTTAAAAGATTTGGTTGATTTTTATTAGTTATACATATTGTGCTCGAGCCACCGTAAATTACTATTGATGTTATATTTCTACTTACAGGAACCATACACGAATGGTCCACTTTTTGTTGAGATCGCTGTTTACCTTCGGATGGCCAAGTCAGAAATGAGTAAGCGCTGTTTTAAAACCTAATTTTATTATTTAGTTTCAACATCTGACCGAATTATTCTGCTGTGACTGAATACTAATTGGAATGTTTGTATTACCTTTTAAGTTAACGATTGGAAGACGTCTCATAAGATGGACTCCCTTGGCATGCCCAGCTATGTTGCTTCCGGGTCACATGACTATAACTCGAACCGCTACCGATTCTTGGTCATTCCTCGATTTGGACAAGACTTGCACAAAATCATTCAGTCAAAGCCTACGAAAAGATTGTCTTGTCGGTGTGTGCAATCCATTGCGCTTCAAATTGTAAGTGACACATATGAATATTTCAATTTTAAAGTTTTGAATGGATGAAAGAATGATTGCTGAAGTTGTTTTACAACTTTTGCTGTGCAGATTGATGTACTTGAATATATTCACTCAAGAGACTACATTCACAGCGACATCAAGGCGTCAAACTTGCTTTTAGGCATGGAGAAGAAACAACAACTTTATTTATTGGATTATGGGCTCGGATCAAAGTTTGTTGATGTGAACGGGGCCCATGAACCTTACAGCCCGGATAATCGAAAAGCCCATAACGGAACTTTAGAGTACACTTCCAGGTAAAAGCTTTCGCACATTATACCTTCTCTTCACATCCTATTTTTGGCTTGACATTTGATGCGTCAGAATCTCAGCAGAGTTGAGTGCGTGCGTTAATTCGGATGAGCGGATCATAACTTAGGCAGAGAAAGATAGACTTTTGAATTATTAATAAGTTTAATTATTTTTTCATCAAAACAGGGATGCACACATTGGGGCTTTTTCTCGTCGAGGCGATCTCGAAATTCTTGGCTACAATATGCTGGAATGGTTGTGCGGTAAACTTCCCTGGACTAGCACGGATACCGCTGTCAACGTTAGTAAACAGAAGATAGCCTTCATGAACAGTGTTCAACTCAACAAAATCTACCCTGCTGACATAGTCGGACTTGACATTTGTGAGAAATTCTTGCGATATGTTGGCACTTTAGGATTCGACCAAAAGCCCAATTATAACCAATGCCGAGAAATATTAAAGCGGGGTCTTCCGACCAAGTTGACGAGTTTGTATCTAGAGGATGTAATCGGCGCTGCCCCGAAAAAGAAGCGCCCGAGTCAGCCTGTCCATTCCGAGGATCAAATTGACGGAGATGATCAAGTTGTAACTAAGAAAATTAAGGTCCCACAGGAGGATGGAAAGAAGAAAATGTATTTAAAATAAGATTGCTACATCTATATATTAGGGAAAGAGTTGTCTAATTTCAAATGGTTCTTATAGGGCCACTCGGAAAACAAATAAGGTGAAGAAAGATTTTAATTGGACTCGTGTCCTATCTACAAACCCGGAAAAGATCATTCGTTCCGCTGCTGCGCAAATTAACTCTGTACCCAGTACTCCCACCGAATTAAAACTATCACCTGATACTGGTGTCCCAACACCTGCTATGCTGCAGGTAGGAGTTTTGAGTAAATACTCCCCCTAGTCAGCTCATTTCGGACTTGTAGATTGGCAGCTACCCCTCTTATATTACAATACCGAGGGCAGTCCAATCACTGAGGCTCATGGCTTGCTCCAGAACAAAATTTTCTTATTTCTCAAATTTGAAATTGAAGGTTTTCAAAAAAAATCCCCACCTGAGTTAGTTGAAGCAAATAAGCCCCGCGGGAGTTAAGTGGGAAGATATTATTTGTTAATCTATATCCTATGCTATATATTACGTTCCAGATACTCTCCAAGAGGAAAGAAAATGTCCAGAGTAATGTAGCTGTGAGAACAACTTCGGCGGCCGACCTTCATGAGGTAAGTTAAGTCTTCAGCTCTAATGCTCCTAGTAATAAATACGCGTCCTCCTTGGTTACTTTTCCTAGCGCTTCCTTAGCCAGTTTGTATGATATTGAATTAAATTTGATTTTTCAGACCCACATGCCCACCAAATTAACCGAAGCGATGAAGGATATCCTGATGAGAACAAAGAAGAAAAAATTAAGGAAATCCCTCTCAATGGGTGAACTCCCTGTCCCTAAAGTTCAGACTAAAAAGCCAACTTTCAAAGTTCGAGGCCCATCTCTTTCGCCTGTACCGAAATCAAAAGGTAAGAGATACTTAACATGCATTGTCGAATTGTTAACTTACAATTTGATGCATTTGTCTTAATACGTTATCCGTATCTGGGGTGGTTGGTTTGATGGTTACAACGAAGGGCAGCTGTGATTTCTAATTTCAGTTTCAGTTTCGGTGTTTGAGACGACTTCGTGTATTCTACACGCTCAGTTGTGTATTCTTTTTTTCTGGATTATCCGCAAAATAATATATATTTTTGATTTAGGTAATACTCAGAGACTTTTCCCGCCTTCTATCTTATCTATTATTTCCGCCTAGCTGGGGTTAGGGTAGTTTACTAGATTTGTTGTTCTCTTAATTGCTAGTCTAGTTAGGTTGGATTCATCATAATTTGACTACTAACACTATAAAATTCAAGCCAATAGTATACATTTTAAAATACGAGTCATATAAGGTCGGATCTGATTGCATATTTATTAGTTATCACCATTCACCCACATTTTTTGGCTAGCACTTTGCTTCGTCCTCCCATTTTGGCATATCACTTAAATCATTTTTAATTCAATCGCTAGTATATTCTTATTTATCACTTTTCTGTTTTTCCGAAAAGTTCTTCCAACTCCAACCAGGTAAATTTCAAAAAATATTTTATTTTCTTGTGTAGAAACTACAACCAAGCCAGCTGCACCAGAAGTGGCAATGTCCTCACGTCAAGCCAGGCATCTTCGTCGCAACCAGTAATGTTTTTCATTTTCGTTTTCATTTCCACGTATTAAATTATACTCGAATATCTCATTACTATACGTCTGTACATCCTTAGTTTGAGTTTGCTTAATCAGACTGATGGTAACGATGACTTGGGTTCTCGCTGAAACCTACTGTAAACTCGAGTATAATAACTCGCTTTTTCAATGATTACACAAATAAAGGATGTTCAATTCCCAGTTTATTATTTTGTAATTTTGTTAGACTTTGTGTTTCTTTGCAAATACATCATTAAAAGCAAATCATTCTCGTTTCCTCGAAAGAACTCGCCAGATTTAAAAAAAATATTTTGACTTTGACTTATAATTCAATTTTTTGGATGAGTTATTTCACGTCATGTCCGCTAGTCTGGATTTTCTGGATCCCGCGCACACAACTGCAAAAGTTTCATTTTTTTCCTTGCACAAGGAAATTCATACCGGATTTGCGATATTAATCAAACTCCAGTATATGGTCATACTTTTATTTTGTTACAATTCCCCTCCCTCGAAGTTGTGAGATGAGTTTCTTCGCAGGATGTTCGGCTGAGCAGTTGTGTTTGATGTTGCCCGATCCTGTGCCTGAATGCATAATACATACATGGAGGGAGTAAGTTCCAACTAGTCAAGCCTGCCCCTATTCTGAATTTTCCGTAAACAACACCAGTCAGTCTTTAAATGTCAAGATGAGGATCGATACAGTTAAAAGAGGTTTTTGGATGTTATAAGGTTGTGGCAGGATAAATTGAGTTTCGTTCTTTGACGTTGTTGTTCCTTTGCTTTCATGCTGAGACTTGTTTAGGTTAAAATGAATAAACTCAAGGAAGGCAGGCAGGCAGGCCCCTTTCCACAATCCCATTAAAATCTGGTTGGAAATTTTGAAATCTAAATCATTAGAACTATTTGCAAGATGCGAGGATCTCGATTCTGGTCTTTACGACTTCTTCCCTTGTAAAATCCGGTTGAAGAGCCGTCGGAGCACTTTGGAATATGAAGGAAAGTGGGAAATGAGGAAGTGATTCTCCCTCCCCATGGATGCTATTCCATTATCGGCGTAAACTAACCAGTGTTTTTCCTAGAAGCAGCAGTGAAAATTTGTGGGCATTTCCCTTGGTTCGACGGACCAAAGGACCATTTACTCAGACTACAGAGTGTACATATGCTCCACGCGTCCACGTGAAAGGTCATTGGCTTCCTCGGGCTTTATTACCAGCCAGCTTTCACTTATCTCTCCTCACGCAGGAGTCATTTCCTTGCATTTAAACTATTGCCACTCTATGGATTTTATGGCTGGTGGTTGGGTTTGGAGGAAAAGAATTGCCTTCATCCCCCTTTCCCTGTGTACAATATTACAACCAAAAGCCAATCCATCCACCCACGAATGCATACTTTCTTTTCCTTTCTCTTTTCGGCTCTTAAATCATTCCTTCTTCCAGACACAATATAACAACCTCCAACAAAGAGAAAAAGCACACACACACACATAATACACGACTTCTACTCAACTCGAATTTACGGATTTACAACCTTTCCCTGCCAACAATATGGTTTCATATGGCTCTTTTTATTCCTCGTTCCTTTTGTTTAGTATTTCCTGGTCAATTTATTGCTCGCATACAAATTGGGTTAGGTTTATAATTATAAAGAACACATTTCCCCCCTTAATCCCGCTCCCATTGTGTTTACTCCGTGTGCGTCTACACTTCCGTTTACCATAAACGTTGAAAGTGTTTTAAAATTATCGGAATTAAAAAATGCATGTAGCCACATCGGCATGGTGGCCCGTTGTCAGTTGGCTGATGATGTAATTAGCACGATGCTACGTTGTTTCAAATCTCCATTTAAAATGGATTCTTTTCCTGAAGAGTTCATTCCACTACGTGGAAATGGGGAGCAAGCTGACTCCTTTCCATCCCCTCCACATTTGAGCTCATGAAAACTCATTAGCAATTCGAATGTCTAGTTTCAAACGTGTAACTTTCAACACCTCTCAGTTCCTCCGACAGACTCAATAGCCGGAAGACTCGCTCGGTTTAATTCACGCCGTTTCAAACTGACTGACTGACGGATGAAGGAGGCAATAAATAATTGCTTTCTGGTTTTTCATTTGTGGGGCTTACATACGTACATTAATGTCAAAAGTTTGCTGCATAACAACATACGGGTGCTACATATAAATGTTGTTTTCACCTGTATGTTAAGTGCCTTGTGTACATCTAACCTACCCGCAGAAAATGTGAATGCCCTCTCATCGCTGCCTCGTGCTTTCTCTTTCCATCCATCCACCTAATAATAATAGGAAAAATTTTATGAGGGAGGGATTGAATGGAAGGAGTTTCAAAGCTTGTAAAGGGGCGAAGCAATTAGTAAACCCAATAGGCAAAGCAAATTACACCCATTGCATTGGATTGAGGCCCTATCATAAATGTCAATATGCAAGGAGAGCCTTGTGGCCTGAAGTACAACGTACGTGTCTGAAGGAGGGAAAGGCAAACCCGGAGATAAAAGCCGGTGGAGGATGGATGGATTGGATGGAAAACGAACTCCGCCGTTAGTTTCCTCCTTGCTGCGGTCAATAACGCAAATATCCATTTGCGTCTGTTGACTTTTAAGGATTGCGTTTCAACTCCTTTTTTTTTCCCCTTACTACGAGGCTGGGTCCGTTGAACGAATGGACTGAATATCATTTTTATCTGCCTGTTTGCCCTGGCCTCCCCGACGTAGGTCTGAGGCTTAATTATCTTTCTCCAGATCCATGGGGCTCTTAAACTTCTCTTTGGTTTGAGTAGACCTGCACGACGGGGGGAAGGGAATCCACTAAATGAAAATGATAGCGATAGTGGTTTGCTATTTGCTAGTGGTTTCGGTGTGAATATAATAGGCTTTACCGTACGTACGTACGTACCCAACCCTACCTTTCCTTTCGTATCTGGTATGGAAGGAAGTAAAAAAAAAGGAGACGGAGAAATGAGGTCGGTTTGATTATGAGAGGGAATACATTATATTCAATTTCTACTTTCTCTCTCGCGCTCCCCGCCCTTCGGAGAGGAGATTTATTAGTGGGAGAGCAAAATTAGATGAAAAAAAATGAGGCTTTCGAAATTAGAGACTGTCATTTGCTGGAAAGTCATTTGGGGGGAGTCGTTACTCAATTGGTTTTGGGCCAAGATACTTTTTTCCTCGGCTGAAGGGAATGTAATGTGTGTGGCGGTCGGGTCGTACGTACATACGTACGCGTAATATTACCTTTCACCCATCCCCAGCCAGGCAAGGCAGACATTCAATTCCATCGGGGGGTGGAAAGCAGTGGTGGTAAATGCAATAGGACTGCGTGTGAGTTATTACACGATTCTTTTCTACTTTTCTCGCCCATAGCTTAATTCTGGCCAAAACCCATGAAAAATACCAGACGAACTGTTTATTAGGCGGGGAAGGGTTAATGCCTCTTCATTCATGGGCTCTTGGCCTGGATGAGCCTCTGCATTCCTGTCCGCTTCTCAGCTGACCACACCCACTTTTTAGAAAGGCAATAATTTTGTGCTCAGATTTATCAGGACGGACTCTAGGGTATTAAAAACAATATTATGGTTCAGGAATTATTTATTAATTAATTATTCAAAATCACTGGTACAGCACAAGCGTGCGGCATTTCAATGATTTATATTTTATTATGAAATACAAATTTAAGTCCAGCTTAGACCACTGTATCGCTTTAGAGGACGCAATTTCACGATTTTACATTAAGCACGACATATCTATGTTTTTAGTCTGAATTGACTCTATTTTGTGACATTATCAAACAAGAAAGCATCAAGTCAAATGCTTCTATACATATGCCACCAAAAAGTTTAATATTTTGTTCAGTTTTAGACAGTTTTACAATAGCTTTGCCATGATTTGATCGAGTGGGGCTAATATTTTTATTGTTACCTACAACAAATTCAATGTATAGAAACATATTCATCTTATCCCTGAGCTATAATTTGTAGATCCATTGAAAAATTTAGTATAATTAACAAACTCGCGTCATAGCCATAATAGGAGGAATGAGGTTGGCGCGTGGCCGTCCGCCCGTCGCCACAGCATTTTGCATTGCATTAGCCAAGAACAGTAGCCAACGACTCGGAATATGGAAGGAGTCGAGCGAGCGTTTCTGTACATTTGCAAAGAGGCCTCCAGTTGAGTTTGAGCAGAAACAAGGGAAGCTAATTAACTTTCTTTTCGGATTAATGAATTTCCGGACTGTTGTGTTCATGTTATTTCTTCAACGCAGAGTTGCAGAGCTTCTTTCCACTAATTTGCTCTATGGCTTAACTAAATCAATCACTTGAAAGGGGAGGACTCTAGACTAGACTTGTTCCACTTTACTAGTTGTACTACCACCATGCGATCCTCTTTCTTCCACAAAAACTAAATACAAGTCAGCCAAATGTAGTGGCAATCCTTTCAACTTACCACCACCACTTTAATGTACAAGACAAAACTCCATTTACGAATCCACGGACGCCACTTCCACGTACGTACACGCACGTACGGTACGGCTCGACTGGACAAAACCATTTGGCAATTCGGGAAATTGAAACTACTTTCACACTTTCATCACACTCCTCCGTGCTCCGCAAGTATTCGCTTCATTATTTCCATTAGATTCAGAAACGATTGCATTAGTCAATCGGTAAATCACCTCAATTCATGGAATCCTCCAAGTCCGCCCATCCACCCCAATCCCCGTTCATTTGCTCCGGATTCCAAGGGGACTTCCAAGCCGACAAGCACGGCACGGTTCCCTGAACCCATAAAATATTTATTTACGACGAGTGATGCAATGGAATGTATCCACGGCTTCGTGATTCCCATTAGCAGACTTACTCCTTTTCCTCGTGTACTGTATGTNAAGCCGACAAGCACGGCACGGTTCCCTGAACCCATAAAATATTTATTTACGACGAGTGATGCAATGGAATGTATCCACGGCTTCGTGATTCCCATTAGCGGACTTACTCCTTTTCCTCGTGTACTGTATGTGTGTGCCGCGGATTCATTAATTTCATAAGTGGACCTAATTACTTGGATTTGATTTGTGGGGTGTCCGTGCATGATTGGGCTGGGCTGGGAATCGAGGATTGGGTTTCGGTTCTATTAAATTAAATCCTTGTTAGCAAGGAGGGAAGACAAGGAGGATGGAACTGCTTTGAAGCATGAGAAAATTAGTAGGTAAAGTTAAATTTAATTGGACAGGGTTTCGGATTTCAGGATTTTGATAGTGAAACTGTATTTTAAGTGCCATGGGTCTTATGAACCTGCAACGTTATAGCTGTAATTTTGCATTATTTTCAATTCAGTTGTCGGCTCTACAGAATTAATACATCCAGACAGACACTCACAATGAAACCAATAAAATTTAGAAACTCAAATAAATCCGCTTTCTAAATTACCTATTCTATTTACGAAACAGTTAACTGTGTCGGATTGTTGGGTTAGTTGGGTATGTTAAAATAATTGAAGTAGTGCCCACCGCCTTTACCACGGCACACTAAACCCAAGAGACCGTGCCTGCGTAGATATGACTTTCAATCTCCTTACATCAATTCCCTTCCACCGCACTCAGAATGGACTTGATTACTATGTAAAAGCATGTTAATCTAATAAACTCCCCACCCTTTCCCCCCACCCTCGCCCCCAGTCAATTCCTCCAACCACTCCTCACTCCGTCCATCCGTCCATGCGGAGGAATCCTGGAAATTGCAAATAATCTTCCTTTCTGCCACTATGATTTTGTTATAGTTTATTCCATCCCCGCTCTTCGCCATTATTTGAGAAAGTGAATTAAAAGAGGAGTCTGGCTGGCTGACTCCGTCGCTCTCCCGTCCTCCTCATCCCAACCGTATCTGTCTCATCGGATGGACTCTTCACCAAAATGGAGTTTCTCCGTCGTCCGAAAAGACTCCATCACTCACTCTTCCCCGTGTAAGATTTCCAATACAAGTGATATGGGGACTGAACTGACGGACGGACGAACTACCCGGGGAAAGCCTATGAAGACAAAATACCTAAACCATACAGTCCGTAGATCCACAAAGAAAGGGGAGCGGTCCACCCACCATAGACTTCCACTCAATAGATAAGCACAATCTCCGCGTGACTTTTCCCCATAACCCAACTTAAATGTCATCCCGGCTAAAAGGTTGTGCACGTAATGAGTCGTGTCTCACCCTTCATTTTCATTACTTCCCATCCTCTCCATATGTCCATAGCATTGGGATTGGATTGTCGCCATGCCAGTGGCATAGGATTGCCACTGCCCATGCCCCTGCTCCCACTTGAATTTGCATCCCAATGGATTGTTGATCCATTCTATGGGAGGATGGAATGCCTCATTAAAGCTTCGCACCGCCGAACCACTGACTTGAAATAAAGGAGTACGTACGTACGTACGTATGAACGTACACAAAATGTACAGGACTGGCATGGCACTGAACTGACTGGCAAATATAATCATAAAGCCCAATAGCCATAGCAATACGTACGAACAAGGGGATTGCATGAGGGAAAGCCAGGCCTACGCCTGCCTGTCATCCTCCTCTACATAGTCGTGTCGTCGTCGACGACTTTCCTCGGTGTTGAAGTCTGTGTTCCTCGGATCTATTTGTCCTTTCGGATGTACAGTACATACATTGGAAGCTCCCACGCTTGGCTTGGCTTGGCTTGCCGTCAGCGAGGTGTTTATATTTACGAAGGAAGGCAGGCAGGCAGGCGGGATCTCCCTCCCAGTCGAACATTATTACTTCCCAAATCGGAGAAAAAGTAGGTGCGCTTCCCCCTGTACGGCTACGGCTTTGAGAGACAAAATGTAAAATCTCGGCGCACCAGCGCAGCGCGACCTCCACAGCTCATGCGCTCCCAGCGTATATAAAGGCTTTCTAAGAAACGGGTTAGCAACAGTCGACCGAATTTTGACTTTGGGAGTGAGTGTCGGCGGAGACGACGGCGACGAAGGTGGCACGGCACGGGCACGACCGACTCCAGCTCCAGCTGCTACTCCCACCGCATCCCCAAAGCAATGAAAACAACCAAAATTGGAAAATGTAAGAAATTCTTTCCTTTGCTTTCTCTTCGGTTAATTTAGAGAGCGATTTTTGTTAGTTTTTTGTCACGTGGCGTGGTCCGTAGTCGTCAAAATTAAGATTTTCCTGCGGCTGCTTAGCGGATACTGGTGGGTGCGGTGCGGACGTGTACGTGTACGGTACGTACATATTTTGCTAAGGCTTGAAGGCATTGAGATTCGGACTTTGCTTTTCCTGGGCTCCCGGGATCATAAAACATGAACGGCTGTCTTGAGAAAATGAGTTAGGGTCTTAATGATCCTACGCGGAGTATAAACACGACGGGCGAGGCAAGACTGGAGTTTAATAAAGGGGCATTGGAGAAAGTGGGAAAGTTGGAAGACGTTAAATATTTATACAAGTCTATTTACGGGGTGCTTTTATAAACATTTCTTGGTTTTCGTACGTACACGTATGTACTTCCTCGTTAGCACCACCAAGGTAAAAGGAAACACATTGTATGCCACTGACTGTAGCTGTTGTTGCTTCAGCCTCGGATTTATAAATCAAGTCCGTTCCTTTCCTTGCCGAGTTTTGTGTGTGTATTAGTTGCCGTCCGTATGTTGGAAAATCCCTCAACGAATCCTGAAGCACACGTACGGTACGTACATCCGCGGGAGCAATAAGTACAAGGACGAGAGCGTAGCGGGTAACTTATCCGTCGTCCGCAAAATCCGTAAAGCTCAGATAACCTTCCCCGGTTCAAGTCTCCCAGTGCAATTAGACTACGTGTAATTGGCTATTGGTTTTCCGCGACTGACGGCAAGCGGTGGCGGCTACGGTGTACGTATGACGACGAAGACAGCCCGTAGTCGACCGTAGCACAGCATAGCATAGCATGGCAAGGCAAGGCATGGCAAATCCCCGTACAGTCTGGCCTCGGCTATAAATGCGGCTAATAAAGATTTTGCTGGCTTTTCCCTGCATATGGGAACCGGAGATGAGGACATCAAAAGGGAAAGGTATGGGCAAAAGGTTTGCTCGTACAATGTACACACATTTTCGTGAGAATAAACCTATCGATCTGATAGTTATGCTGGCTGGCTGGCTACATGATGTGAGGAGGCAAGCTAGACATTACATGGGTTGTAAAAAAAAAGGGATCACCCGCATCCATCTGCTTTGGCTTTGAACATGACGGACGCTGCTATGAATTACGGCAACGGACAAGGCAGGGATTCCTTTAATTATAATTTTCTGTCCAAGCATGCATCAATTTATCGTTTGAGAAATAAATATTACGGAAAGCCTTTAAGAATGCGTGCGTAGGCGTACGTACGTACAATGCGTTACGTGAGCCTAAGGCGTGCCTGCCGTGCTGCTTGTACCGTACGTGACGTGTGGACCAGCCACGAATTCCAAAGACGAAATCTATTGTTGTTTGTGGGATAATTCCCTTCTGGTCAATCATGTAATCTGCATATTGAATTCCACATGCAATGGGAAAAGCAGGAGGGACGACGCCCTCGCACGCAATTCCAATCATCGGCGACGCTGGAATGGGAGACTCAATATTTGATGAAGGCTCATACATTTTAAAATAGTTTGAGTTTGGAAGGCGGGAAACAGCATGCTGTTCTGTTAGCACGTAGTTTAAAGTATTGATGGAACCAAGTCACACCTTTCTTCCCCCTTTTACCCTGTCCTCAATTACTTACTCAATAAATAAATTATTTAAAAATACACAAACAATTATAATTCCTTCCCGAATGATTTGTAGCATGCATGTTTAATGTTCAATTCTGGGATTCCTCCGCACCGCACCAGCTGGTTGGAAAATCCCATACGTACGTACGTACCTACGCACAAGGGCTTTCTTAAACTTAAGCCTGTAGCATTTCCGGTCGATTAAACCCCGGTCATGTTCCTTGGCCAAGTAAGACAAGTGTCTTGCATTAAGTTGGCAACACAAGTGAATTCATTAAATCGTCGGTTCGTTAGTCCTCCCCACCGTTCCCTTCACCAGAAAACACAGGGGGTTTCCGCTCCTGTGAAACATACGTACGTACGTACGTATTTTCTCCTTTCAGCAGAAGCTTTCTCCTTAAGCGTTACGTACGTACAAACTTAACGTATCTACGTATCTCACCAGTACATTGTACTCTACGTAGTTTATTTTGTCCTTTACACTGTAGCGCGAAGGCTTCAAGCTTCTCCCAGCCATCTCCATCCTAAATTGAACTTATCTCCCGCAATTAAACTGTGGCCGGACTTAAGCCACCATCCTCGTATCCACCGCGACCGCCGCATCCACTCTATTTTTTTTTTTGAAGGAAGCCAGCCAGCATGCCGTCCACGTCGGTCCATCTGTCCACTAATATATATGAAACCCGAGGAAACATGGTTAGCGCATTAAGCAAGAACTTTCTCCTTCCCTTTAAGTACACCACGTCCAGTGGCCCTGTAACTGTGGGCATCACTGTAAGGGATTCCAATGAGACTCAGCAGCTCAGCTATCTTTCTCCTTTTTTTTTCTCTCTACACTATGGATGGCATGGGACATGGAGTATTACATTGTACGGCATGGCATGGCATTTGGCCGTACAGCCGTACGTACATTAGATTTCCTTGCCTTCCCCGCCGTGGGTTCTGGAAAGGCAGTTCTCAATCGATATTTATGTGTATGCGTGTACGTACGTAAGGGTGGAGAAGGCGAGGCTTGAAGAAAGTGGCGTGGAGGGAAGAAGAGAGGAGACAGACTATCGGGAGAAGATAATAATACAGGGAAGGTCTAGGGAAATGTACGAACGATAGGATAGGATCCCCTTCTCTCATTCTCCTGAACCTGAAGGAAACACGGGGGAAAGTAAAGTTTGTGGATCGATTCCGTTATTCAAATTCCCATTCCCATACCTGTAATAGACGTGTGTGTCGAGATGGAGCAATTAGTGAGAAGCTTTCCACGAGCGGGGAAAGGGAAAAGGGAATAAGCAAAGCCAAGAGGAATTGAATCAGAGCCACGACCACCACGACTCACTTGACTACGTACGTCAGCGCTATGTATGTATGTATGTATGCTAGCTCTGACTCTGGGTTCAATTTTAGGAAAGGAAAGGGGAATTGAAGTAAAAGGGGACTTTCATTGCCTTTCCTCCACAGCTTTTCTCTTTGAACCGGGGATCTGGAGCCTGGTTTGATTTCCCTTTGTATCGTGGACGCACTCAACTTTTGTACTCGTACTGTACTTCTTGCTATGTTATGATTATGGATGGGATTTGACATTCTACATATATTAAGGAACCCAACTTCGATTTAATGAACAGGAATAGAGGGGCTAGGGCCATGAAAATGAAACCGGACGGATGGGATTGAAATGAACCTACAAATTGAGGTTTAATAGGGGAAAGATACACTCCCTGGAATCCAATACACTGACTGGGGAAACTCTGGAGTTTAATTCCAGTCGGGTTCATATGGACTGGGATTTTGGGAGGAATTTTATGTGATATTGTATCGAGACTGGATATTTTGAATTGATCCGGAACATGTTGGTTGGTTGGTTTTGACATTTGGATGTAGAGTTAAGTCGCAGTCAGTCGCGCAGTAACTGTCAAGCGTCAGTCTTTGATTCTGAATTCCAAACCGCATGACATCAAAGGGCGGACTGATTATGGAAATGGCTACAATTTATTACCTTTTATCAGCTGGGTTGAAAATAGATTTATTCCTTGGATTTATGTATTGTCATTGTCAAGCAATTGGTGCTTCGGTAATCACGTGTGAGGATTCTTTAGAACTATGTAATTGAAGCCATTCCTTTAGACGAATTCATAATTTCATAGAATTTCTTCATTTCACGCACTTTTCCAAAAGAATTTCTTGACTTGAGCAGACCTGAGGATTAATTTTCACTTATAATTGTATACATACTTTAAACAAAACGGAGTTTTAATTTGTACAATTCAGAGAATTTCAATTTTCAATTCATTTTGCTTATTTTAAAATTCCTTCATTTCGATGATGCAATACCACTACATTCACCAACTTAGATTGCATTCTAATCAAAACAGTAGCTATCCCGTGAGCCAGTCAGCTATTTAATTGTGAATACGTTCATTCCCATGAACTGTATTTATTTGGAGTGAGTGATTAGTCGTACGGGTCGTCGACAGCTGAGGAAATGGAAATCCAAAGAATTCCAGCTTCCCTGCATGTCCAGCCCTCATTAAATCCCCGAGTTTTAATCGCCGTTCAATCCACACGTGTGCAAATGGGCCAGCCTCGACTCCTCCGCCCTCATTAATTCGAGTCCCTCACCCTTGTTATAAATCCCAAGTTTATTTTGACGTATTAACGGTAAACACAGCCCTTGGAGTGGGGAGTTAGCATGGAAGTCGTGTCTAGACTATACTATGGCATTTAGTATTTATCCCTCCCATTTTATGTTTGATTTGAATATAAATCCCGTCCTGAACGGCGATTTGTTCGGGGAATCAAAACAAATAACTTGGATTACATTTGTGAGTGAGGTACGGCGCTACGGCGTACCAAAACCGGGTTGGACGGTCCAGCCTCCACCAAGTGAAAGTGTGTGTGTGTGTAGTATGAATTTTTAATCGGTCTTTTCCTTCAGGTCGATATTGCGTGACGACAAATGATCCACTAATTCCATGTATCGATTATCGAGTTGACCTCATGGGTTTGGGCGGAGTTTGAACTCATTTTATTCCTCCTTCTTTACTTTTTTTCACTATCCACCCCATCCGAGTCCGTCTGGTTTGGATGGATCTACGGACACGATGGACGGACGGACTACTTCTGTATACAATTACGGAACTCTCCGCCTTCGATCCGAGAGAGAGGGGAAAAAGCAAGGACGACGAAGAAAATGAAGGGCGAAACCATTTTATTTTCATCATTTTCCTTTCTTGGTGGCGGCTCCGACTGTATTATGAACCCACAGTACACTCCACTCAATCCATCAGAACCACTCACGTCACAA
>JAAXYW010001184.1:0-23984 GCA_036851895.1 Orthonychiurus folsomi
AAGAGGCTAGATTGAGCATGCTGCTTCGTACTTAATACCATTTAATACTCAGGTTTTTTCCAGAGACAATTTTTGTTAGTTTATTAATGCACATTGCTCATGCTTCCTACTTAATGTTATTTAATGGTAGCTAAGAGGCTAGATTAGCAGGCTAGATTTAGTTTTGGGGCTAAGAGCCTAGATTACCAGGCTAGATTTAGTTTTGGAGCTAAGAGGCTAGATTGAGCATGCTCCTTCGTACTTAAAAACATTTAATACTCAGGTTTTTTCCAGAGACAATTTTTGCTATGGCAGGACCATTACGGCCATACAACAATTAACGTTTGCTTGACAATGAAAGGCAAACACAACTAGATTCCTGCTACTAGCTATGAGCTTCCTACTTAATGACATTTAAATGTCATAATTGGCATTGCAGTTTGCAGTTAGTTAATCTACCCGTCTGTTCACTAAGAAGGAAGGAAGGTTGCACCAGGTTTTATGCACACTAAGTGCTTCTTGCTTAATGCCATTTAAAAGTCATAATTAGTTTTACAGTTTGCAGTTAGTTAATCTATCTGTCAGTTGATTTGCTAAGTTTGTTTAATCATTTGATTTTACTTTTACATTTGCTTTGCGCACTATCATTGTGTGCTCGGTTTTTTTACCGTTTTAACGGTTTATTAGCAATACTACTCCAGTTTCTGAGGTTTTCTCCGCATCCGGAGATTCATTCAACAGCTTGAATGAAACTAAAGAACACATCCACCCTCGTTTACACACCGCATAAAACAAAAGGAATTTAACAAGGTGTAAAAAATTCACTAAAAGCTAATTCGACATCGGCGCCTTGAATTTATACATGGTAAATACATGTCACCTATGTTAAGTAATATTTTACGTTATACAAAAATAATCTGATGAGTGATTTACAAGGTGCGGGAGCTGTGATGTGGCTGTGACGATGCGTGTGAGAAGTTGAAAAAAAAATCAGTATCAGATTATTCAGAACCCAATAAAGATGATTTGTTAACCTGATATGTTTTAGATTATTGGAAAATTAAACATGACTTGCTGTCGCCTGATTCGACAAAAAGTTCGACATTTTAAGTTTCATAACACCCAGAGCCATGATTGGCCACTTTGTTCCTAGATTATCATCCTCCAGCCCACAAACGGGGAAGGAGATAGACTTCGGGATCTGGATTCACCGCCGTTGTTGCCTTAAAGGACAAGTTCGAACAAAACTAAACGGAGTTTTGTGGTTTTTGGCGTTCGGATTTTGACCATGTGATTTGGTGGTGGTGTATTGAGTGAGTGAATGACAGTTCCAGTGCAGTGCAGAAAAGGCGTACTTACTAAAGAATAGATGAAGAAATTTTTTGGGGGAGTTGAGGCGTAGATAACAAAGACCTGTGCTTATGGCGTGGCGAGGGACGCTTGAGAATGGGAAGAAAGGGAATGAGCAGAGAGCCCGATGTTTTTAGAAAACACAAAAGAGCCAAAGACGAAGAGAATAGAATGAAATAGAATAGAAAAGAGAATAGAAGGAAGAAGTTGACTGCAGGGAAGGAGTAGGCAAAGGGGAAGGCCTTTTTTTGATAAAAAGGCAAGGCAAGCCCCCGCCATCCACTTGCCATCATAATATTCTGTCGCGTCCTGCCAAAAAAGGAGAAGAATATGATGACGATAAACGCTGCTGTGCGGCTCTTAACGCTCGTGGGGACGCTTTGAATCCAACTTCCATTAAGCAATTGTATAGGATTTATGTAGCATAAATGCTATTTCGTATGCGCTTCTATTGTTAATCATTCGACCAAATGAAAAAGCCTTCCAAAGGCATCCACCAAAAGTGATGACAATGAAATGTGGAAGACCATGTCTACGACCCTCTCCCTCTTACTACCCAATGAATGGAATACTCTTTTACCCAAAGATCCAATCCAACATTATTATGCAAGGCATCTCCAACATTCATTGAAACTTTTGTCTCCTCCGACTCCGCTCTCTCTCTCAAAGACCTTCCTTCAATCCGAGCATTGTCATTGTCTGACTCATAAGTAGGCAACGGCCTTCAATCCTTCACAAATTTAATCCAGACTCGAACTGAAGGCATTTTCCGTTTCCAACTGATTCCGGACATCAAAGTTCAGATTTGAACAATTTGAGGTTACCGATTTGAATTTGTGAAGGTTATTTTAAATAGAAAATGGCAAACAGCTCAAGAACTAAATCGATTATATAATAATTCATGTGCAATTTTTAAAATGTCCAGCGGAATTCACGTTAAGGTTTTGCTAAATCTTTAATTTAAACTCGGATCTGCTTAATTCAGTATCACCAGGCATTTATAAATTTAGCATTTAACTCATTGTAGCTTTCGACGAGTTGTTCAAAATTTCGTACAGAAAACCACAAAACAGCTGTAAAACAAATTCACTTAAGTTGGTTTGGAAATCAATATTCCTTCTGTCGTACCAGCTTAAAAACATTATGTCCTGCATTGGAGACATCTTCATAACACTAGTGGTTATACAACAAATCAACCCATACAATTAGCCCTAAGGAATTTCTGGTCCAACATTACTCTCGGCGATTACAGACTGCATTGTCATTCTAATTGAGAGATAAGAGGCACTTATACTCCAAGTTGATAGTGTGCAATATCTTATCTATTTGTGCAAGCACAGGTTAATCTTTTGATCAAACACGACGGCTAAAACAAATAATATATAACATATTGTATGTTTAAACAGTACAGCTTCGAAAACATTCCCAGACTAATCCATGACTCTTGATCTGAATAAAATAAAAATCTTTACGATTGATCTGCCCTGTGGATATGGGTTGATCTCGGAGTAACTCCAGCATAGCCGGATCAAGTGTGAAATCCACGCACAGCAATGTACAATGCATGGCAGGAATAGGAAAGGCATTGGGATTGTTGAAGTGAGAACCGAAGCCGTGTCAGTGGCAGAGTGATGATTTTGGATTTAGATGTTGTTTTGAAGGTGTTTTAGTTGTGGTGGGTCGGAGAGAGTGGATTTATCAAAATGAAAGGAAGAAGGCCCACATGGAGTGTCACCAACAATGCCCACACAACGGACAAAAGACATTCGTACCATATGATGATGAACATGGGCATATTTCATGCCAAAGGCACCTATTATGCAAAGAGCCATTCACACACACACACATACACATCCACCCAAACAAATCCATCCATTCTCTCATTTTCTTCACTTGTGCCAAAGTGCATTAGGAAAATCACAATTCCTTTGTGATCCACACAACTATTCTTGTCCATCCAATCCACTGATTATCCTCCAGAACAACCCTAATACCCGTCCTAGTATGTGCCCTTTCATTTTCCCACACAAATCGTGATGGCAATCACACGAATGCTACACAGAAATTTGAAGTACATTTCTAGATTTAATATGTATACGACAGGAGATATGCTGCTTTGGTTTGGTCAAGAGTCATCGGAATTTACTCAAATCCAATCTTGAACTTCGTTTATGAATACAACATTTATTTACTCTTAAGGAGTGAAACACATTTGAAAAATTCAGACTTTCGGAACAACTGGAACAAGGTTGTCTATATGTTTCTCATAAAAATAAACATGAAACGGCAGTAGTCATGAGTTGGTTGAATTGACGCAAATGTATTTATTTTTTAGAACACCTGCAATAAAATGCAACTGCAAAGAGTGTAATTATTTCAACTTAGAATATTCACACACGTTCAACATCATCGCTCTCGTTGCGTATCTGATTTTTGTTGAAAATTGTACAGCTATTAGAACTAGCTGTTAAATAACATTCTGCAACTTTTAATTTCTACACACCAAATCGCGCTCAAGCTAAATAATTTCAAAAGTTATGCCCATCTGTAATTTGCAAGAGCCTCTGCCACTTATGCCATATGGAAGTGTGTCAATTCAATTACGAGCTCAATTGGTCTGCCCATTGCATTTTCATAGCGTGAATTTACCCTTAGATATGAACTGGATCCGGGCACGGGCATTATGATATCACACGACATAGACAACAATATGGTCCTTGCTCACTTGCAACACGAACTCACTTCTGTACCTCCAACAATGTGTTGTTGGATTGGAAAAGTTAGACGGAAGGTGGAAGTACGGATTAAGGAGCAAATGATATTCCATTATATTATTTTGTATTGAAATAAATTAGAGTTCGTGCTTACACAGGAACAGACACATAGTCAGCGGAGTCTTTTGTTATTAATGAAAACACAATTTCCTCTCTTTCCCAACTTTACACTTTATAAAAATATACGATCCGTTCATCAAAAGGAGCATGGAGCGGGAGAGGAAACTTTTATTTTCTATCTGCCTTTTGTCAGCCTTCCTTCGCTCCTTTCCTCCGTGCACTCCTGCAATTTGGACCCTTTGAATGACCGTAACGAATCCCTTCAATTCATATTCTTTAGCAATAAATAACTACTACTTGTCTCCTCGAGCCTCCCCCAGTCTGTCTAGCCTGGTCTGTGTCTATGTCAGACTTTAGAATTAAATAAAAGTCTTAAAAATATTTAGTATCTGTTTAATCCATTGTTGCACGTTCAAATTGATGCCAGTTTCTACCAGTTCTCATTCTGGGACCATTCGATTTTAAACTCCTGTGCATTTTAAGTACACGATTCATCCGACTTGAAGTTCACAATTAGTTTTCTAATTTTACTTAAGATAATTTTATTTAAAGTTGACACCATGCATTGATGAGTTCCATACCGTTGACTAAATAAATATTATATTATATTATATATTACTCATACCTGATATTAGGAGTTCTATTCTATTGCGACAAGATGGGAGTCTGTCTTCTACAATAGGTTGCTAAACCCTACTTAGCACGGGATTGAAATGAATAGAAAATTAACAATGCATTTGTTAGTTTGCATTGCACACTACTGCTATATTCCTTCTCATTTTAAATTGAAAAGAACTCTGAATCTTATTACAATTAGTGCTACAGCAGAGGAACGTAATGTATGAATTGACAATACACTATATGCAATTCCGTTTTAAGGTTTGGCTGGCTGTTCGATGCTTTTCCAATACAATAATACGGTCAGAGCCAGTGCAGGAGCATTGTGTCTTGGATGGATGTGTGATAATGCATAGAATAGAGATGTGAATGTGAGGATGCAAATAGGCGGAGGGATGGATGGATTTTCCGGATATCTTTGTAAGGTAGTCGTCGTCGTCGTCATCCAAACAATGAAAGGGTGTCGGTCTGTCGGCACAATGGCAAGACACACGTGAAAATGTGATGAATACATAATCTGTGATACAATACAAAAGACGGACTACTGCTTGCTGAACAAAACACAATGCTTCCCCCTCCCTTGCTGGCGACACAAAAAGTGTTAGTGTTATTGTTGCTTGGTCCTTTACAAAGTAGATGATGAAGTCCCCCCCCCCCTCCGTCTACTACCCCCACACCTGTACACACTCCATTTGAATACCCGGTCTACATAATGTGAGAGATAACAATGGAATTAATGCATTTATTGTCCGTGCGACCAGAACTTCCATAGCGGAGGGATATTCCGTCCGCCTGTGATATTTTACCTCCGCCATTTTCAATATCAGTTTGAAAAGTACAGAATTAGGATCAGACAAATCTGATTAAAATCATGTTTGAACCTGGAGCACTTAATTTATTAAACATTAAAATAAAACAATATCATGAGTGGATTTCAAGTCGCAATGTATAGTATAAATAATCAAACCTTAGAAGAAAAGTAGACTTGGAAAAATCAGATTCCAAAACACTTGTCATGATGATCTTTGAATTTTGAACAAAGCTCATAAATTTTAAGTTGCAAACGGCAAGGGATATAATTGGTTAATGAATTTGAATTTGCGTTGAGTTACTCACGGGGAAGTTTGATTTACGTTCACAACCGATAAAGCTTGAAAGTTTATAAAATAGTACAATTAAAACGCACATCTAATAGCCAGTGTTTTTTTAAAATATCAGAATAGGGCATGTCTAATCAGTTCGAGTTCCACATCCGCCGCTCTTTGACAAACTTAAGATGTCCAGAGACTGAATTGGTCGTATATAAAAATACATTACTCAATGTAGATGAATTCGGGATTAAAAATAAGTAAAATCCGTACTTGGTTACATAAATCTGATTTGTCAGCAGCACAAAGCTCAAATGTATTCTTCCTTCCTTTCTTATATAAAGCAGAGTGAATTGCTTGGGTACCGGCATAAGTGCATGTGTCGTAAATAGCAATGTGGGCAAATAAGTAACTCTTTTCGTAGCTAAAATATGAGTTTTTCGTCAAAGAATGCTAAGTAGCCTGAGTCCTGCTCCATATAAAAAAAGGAGGACGAAGAAAAGCATCTTCATATCACATCATTCCAACAAAACCTTAGAATTGCAATGGAGTAGAGTACATTTCCCCATTAGAAATTCAAAGAGTACGTCGTTTCACTGAGATCATTATGATTTAATGGAAAAATGTACTTTCCCTCCCACGTCCACTCATTCATCCCCCTGTCCGGATTCTGTATTAATTTTTCTTATAACTTTCTTGTTGCTTGCTCATTGTTAGTCTGCTCAAAATCACTGGAGAATTTGGTTTCGGATCTGCATTATGCGTTTCCGCATATCGCCAAAAGTATTTTTTTAAATGACATCAGAACAGTGATTTTTCCCCCTTCCCCTCCCCACCCAAAGTCGCCCTCGTTCATGACACCTATTTCACACGACACAAACTCTAAACATTCAATTTCGTCTGCGGAAAAATGATATCTACGCAATCGGGCTTGTTTATCCTTCCGGTTCTTATGATACCCAGAAGTCAAATGCATAGAGCTTCATTTCGGAGACAATTTGAAAAAAAATTATTTTCCAACTATGACTCATACATATACAGATGGCACGTTCCGAAAAAGCTTAAGCAATAAATTTTGCAGATGCTCTTAGTACCTGAAGCTAAATCCGATAAAATTATTATCACTTAAATATTATTCCTCACACAACTTACCTACTAAGATCACAGTTTGCTCAAAAGGTCTTCAACGAAATAACTCTGCCACTCAAAATTTGGCTAATGACATTCGCCGTAAGACCGTCAAACAATCGCTTAAATTTAGAACTTTACCATCCACTCAACTCACTTTTGTTACACAAAATATTGGGACATCAAACGCCCATACCTTACAGGAGGAAGGGAAAACAATGCAATGAATCTGATTCAATCCAAAGTTAATGAGAAAGTTCACAACTAATTAGAATCAATTGAACAACTAACGATATCATTAAGGTGGTGTTCATTTCAACGTGTGCCGGGGGAAGGATGAAGATTTGCGAAGGGTGATGCCACACAGCCGGTAGCTATCCGTCGACTGAAACTGAACATGTGCCATGAATCCATGCCGTCATTCGCAGCTCAGTCCTTCCACAATATCATCACAACGCACGACTTCACTTGTGGCTGATATTTGTGATCCCTGCCCATTCTCATCACAATTCCCTGATTGTCCAATCATTATTGCATTAAACATGATAATAAATATGCACAGTTTGGGTCAACTAGTCGTTTGTTATGCCGAATGGATTTTGTAAGTCAAAATTTTTAACACGGGTGCGTACTAAAGAACATCACCTATACATATTTATATAAGTAGTTGCTTAGTTCAGCGACTAAAAATATATAATAAATATATCTTAAAAAGCTTTTTTAATATCCAAGTTTCATTTCCTTTTTTGCTGGTCCCCTTTACTTATTTGATGATCTGTAGCACTTCCAAGTTAAATTTATATGGATTGACTTTCCCCCGCGTAGTGCTCTATATTACTACTATATAATACATGCTAGGCATTTGGAGTACTAAATGGCCCTCACATTGGTTCACAATGATTTTCCAAAAATCCGGATTCTCTCATCCTTTTAGAATATCGGCATTTAAAAGGTTTAAAAGGATTAATTAATTTGAATCCAATCCAGTACAAGAATACAAGTTATGTCTGAATCCCAGCTTAAAATAATCTTTACCAATCCAAATTGCATGCATTTACACACACAGACCTCACACGAACGAAGGGCGGGACTTTTTAATTTCTCCCATCCAAAATCAACTGAAAAGACGAAGCCTTTTTCTCTCCAGCCCAGCATAAGTGCACGTACTTCCAACGTCACATGATTTTAAGAATAAAGCAGCGGAGGACAATAGGGCTAATAATTGCCCCTCTTTCAATTGATCCCTTTCTCCTTTCATTAGATGCGGGAGAATGAAAGTGATGATGAGGGGCATCACAACCAAACCCAGGCTTCCATCTCAACTTTTTATCATTCTCCCTCCATTGTTAACGTCGTACGCGCCCATTGTCCTATCCAAAGAAGCACATACATTCAACGGATCAACTACACTAAACATTTGAGCACAAACTCAAACGAGGGATCCAAACTAGATTTTAAAATAAATTTTACTGAAAAAGACGCTTGCTCACTTTCAGATTTGAATTTATTGTCAACTGAAATAGATTTGGAATCAAAAAGCAATTTACGGTATCCCAACACATCCGATTCCCGTTTCAGAATTACTTCGGAGAATCCAAATTTGCATATAGCACCCAACGATACGATAAATACGATTGGCTCAAATTCCCAGGCTGGCTGGTACGACACAACGGTTATGCAGATGTACAGTTGAAGGGATCAGTTAAAAAGACCCCATGCGGAGGAGCCCTAGTTTTAATTAAGAGGACTGATAGATTAGGTTGATTAGGTGGCACGGGGGAAGAGGAAGGATGAACGATAAAGTCATGTCTCAGTTGACTTATTGCCCGCCACATGGCTCTCTTCACACTTTTTACTCCCATAAAACACACGCTTAATGACTTTCCCTTCCTTCCCACCAGATTATCATGCATTGTAGTGAAATATGAGTTTGGCGTCTAAAACACTTTCCTGTTTTCGCCCTTTTATCAGTCGCTTAATTTCAACGAACTTTTCTGGTGTATTTTTCCAATTCATTTCATCTGGACTTTGGGTTTGAATTCTCAAAATCAAAATTAAATTCTTGGTTTATTAAGGGCCGCACATCACATATTAACCTTAGTTATAGGTTATTTTAATTATTGAATTGTTTAAAATCGAATCGGAGAAATTAAGTAAATGCAGGAATTGTTCTTTTGCATTTGACATGCAAAGGTCTTGCAAGAAGGTTTTCAGGGCCTTCACATGTTATGTGACAAACGAAGATTCAATCATGTACAAAACAACAATCAAAGTTTGTCGTCAAATTTGCAGCCAATATATATTCCGACATAAAGTTAATGCTCCTTAATTTTACAAGCAATACAAAGTGCATAATAATTATTAATCAGTGTTACAGTTGACTTTCTTTTCTTGATTCCGTTTCACGTAACTGAGATTTACAACAAGTGAGATTAAAAAATATTTTCTCTCTAGCGGAGCTTAACCTTGTCCACAATAATTAATTGCGAATTAATTTTCCTCAAATCCTTTCATTCTCAAGAAATCCAACCAATCCCTTATTGAGAATACCATAAACCATACAATTCCCTGAATCCCTCATTGCCTTTCTTCATCCGATTATTATTTCCAGCAGAGAAATTACATAGAATTCCCCCCATAGCCGGTCCGCACCAATTTGAGCACAATGGTCTAAAATTACAAAGCAAAATTCAGCAGTTCAATTCAGTTTCGGAACTCCGGCGTCCAGCCGTCCGTTCCGTCATCAGGGAACAAAGACCGCGCCCGATCTCCCTGGAACTGAACTAAAAACTAATGGTTTCTCTTTTTATCTTTCCCGATGATTAGACACTGATCTTCTGTTGTGCATTGACTCTTTACAGGGAATCATTGTATCATCTCAATCTCTCTCCACGTCCACACACGCTCATATATACCGTAGCCTGACCATCCAGCCCAAAGGATTCCTTTCCCTCTTTTGTTCTGGGTTCCGCTCAGGCCTGTATTGGATTTGGTGGATTCATTGTGTGAAGCCAAAAAAAGTCAGCTAATGCATGGTCGTACTGTGTTGGAGAAAAAGGGGAGAATGGAGCGAATGAAATAATTCAGGAATAAAGTTACGCGGGTTAGCCCAGCCAGCATTGCCTTCATTCATTCCCTTTTATTCATTCATAGTTGGTTGGATGATGGTCCGTGGTGGGTATTATATTCGGAAATGCAATAATGACAATGAAGGACGACAATAGGAGTGGACTACTGCTAGAAGAGGGACAGGGATATGATACATACATACGATGGGGGAGTCCAAGGGATGACAATGTCTCGCTCCGCCACATCTCAGAATGCGAGTACATATGAATCCTTCGTCATTGTAAAAATAACCAGTCCCATCCCAAACCCCTTGATTTACGGAGTACGACAAGTGAGGGATCTTAAGGAGTACTATGGCAGTGGACTTTCACTTTGCTAGTGGATTGAACCAATTCCATTGACGGAAGGGTCATGGGAGGGGCAGAGGCGGTGAGTTTTCCTTTTTTTTTGCGGTTTTGTATCCACGTGCTCTCCCCAACTTGGGATAAGAATAGAGATGCACTTTACAGTACAAGCGCAGTAGGGAAATGCATACTTGCATTACAATGCAATGCATTTGGAGAAGGGCACGCGACCTTCTGTCAATGGAGAAAGACACAATAGGGCACTTCGTCTGCGTAACGTCAAGTTTGTTGAAAGTAAAACGTATATTCAAAAATATTTTAATTAGAAAGGGGTGGACGGAATAGCTCAGATTATTATACTGCCTTCCCTAAAATACTAAAAGCAAGCATGCTAGGATTTATTAAAATAAAATGTAAAACCTAGTACCCGAAATATAGAGCAACTGAACCGTTAATTTCAGAAAAAATATTTACAAATTTCAAATTTACCTCTGGCGTCACGGAAAAATCATTTAGTAGACCTGTGACTTTATGAAGTATGCGAACGTGAGGCTGCATTTACCACTATTATGTAAGAGGAAATCAAGAAGGTACTTTATTCGGTTTTGGTTTCTCGATTACTTCTATTGGTGTTTTGAATTAAAGCTGAGAGTTAAAAATTTATGTTTCCAGGCTTGAACCAATCCTTCTTGTTGCTTGCTCAGTCCAATAAAACAGTGTATATCTTGACACTGCAAATTTAATTGAAAAAAATATCGAACGCAAATTCCACCAAATCTCGTATTTCCGGCTGAATGCCAAGTGATTTCTTTATAAATTATTATTAAAACGAATTGTTCAAATTAGTTGAAGAGTGCTTCCTTGCGATCTTTTGTCAATGAAGAAAGAAAGACACAATAGGGCACTTCGTCTGCGTAGCGTCAAGTTTGTTGACAGTAAAATGTACATTCAAAAATATTTAATTAGAAAGGGGTGGACGGAATAGCTCTGAGTATTAAGCTGTCTTCCCAGAAATACTAAAAGCAACCATTTTAGGATTCAATGAAATAAAATGTAAAACCTATTACCACACAAATAAAGCTAATGAACCGTTAATTTCAGGAGATATATTTACGAATTTACCTCTGGCGTCGCGGAATAAGTAATTTGCCAGACTTTTGACTTAAGTATGCGAACCTGAGGCTGCATTTACCACTAAGAGGAAATCAAAAAGTTCTCTATTCGGTTTTGGTCTCTCGAAGACTCCTATTCGTGTTTTGATTTGAAACTAAGAATTAAAAAGTTATGTTTCCCGGTTTGAACCCTTCCTTCTTGTTGCTTGCTCAGTCGAAAACAGAATATATGGGACTGAATTTAATTGAAAAAATATTGAACGCAGATGTCACAAAATCTTGTCATCCTGCCTAATTTTTTCATAAATTATTATTATATGTAACTTCTTGCTGTAGTTATTCCGCTCTTGCCGATGCGAAGGGAGTATTTCGCAAAGTGCTGTTCTGGAAAAAGTTCAGCAAAGTCTGACTGGGTGCTCACAACCATTGCATTTTGATGTTCTGTGGTAGTCTAGTTGTAATAATCACTATTAGATTGTCTGTGTCATTCAGCGAATGGAGGATTGCGGCGGCCCGTCCGCAACCACGAGTCTTCCCCACTCCCGAGAAATGAATGAATACGCGAAAAAGGAGTGAATGACAGGAGAGAATTTTTTGAGGGAAGGAAAAGAATGATAACAACAATGGAGGAGTTGGTTGAAGCTGAGGCACAGCAAAGGAAAAGCAAAGGACGATGTTTTTACAAAGCACAAAAGGCAAGGAGGCAGGAGCCAAAGCGAAGAAGACGAGGAGATGAAGAGAATAGAATTTAGAATAGACGGAGAACACAATGAAATTCATTCTTACGGCTCTCCGTCCGTCCCCACGACCGTACGGGCCCCAAACGAACGAACCAAGAGAATAGACTTGACTACTGGGGATTTTTTTATATATTTTTTGGTTCTTTAGTAAAAAGCGAATGAAGGAAGGAGAGTTCCGTCGTCGTCGCAGAAGCGTCGTCGTCGTCGTCGTCATTCATAGCCATCCCATCATCATCATCAACATTGGGACAGAGAAATCTAATGCAATGCAAAAGCGTATCTTCCTCGTCTCCCGAGAGGAAGAGAATAGAGAGAGTAATGTAACGATAAACGCTTCTCTTTTGAATCGACTTCCATTAAGCAATTGTATGGGATTTATGTAGCATAAATGCCAACGTTATTTTGCTTGCAATTCAACGCTCATTGTTAATCAGTCGACCAGATGAAAATTCTGGGACACAAGCGGAGGTAGTAAGGCCACCCCCGCGTACACATTCTAAGGATTTGTCTTTGCATCATCCAATCTCACTTCAATGCCCTCCAAATCCGAGGATTTATTATTGAAGCTTATTTCGGAGGAAGATTTGGAGGCCTCGGCTGTGAATCTGATGATCCGACCACATTAATCTTTTATGGAGAGAAAACAAGTAAAAGAAAAATTTTAACACTTAGACAATATTTCTGCGTAAACTCAGTAAAACTGAAATTGCTCTCTACCATGAGAGTTTAAAAAAATTGCTCAAGGTTAAGTACATATAAATTTTTTAAGGTTTAGGACTTAATGCCGGCCGCTGCAGTTAAAATTCACTCAATTAAGACAACGTTCGGCACAGATTCATTTTGAGAGGTGATTGTTTAGTGTGGGGTGGTCATGCTGAAACACCCATACGACAGAGTGAGGTAAAAGTCAACTGTCGAAAACCATTTGGATCACTCCAAATTCGAGAGGATAATTAAATTGCACAGCTTACTCTTGCAATTCAAGCACACGCTCAGGAAACATCAGAAAAATCCTATATGTTAAATTCAATATACGACGATTCGACCCGACCCGAGAAAGCTGTACTCTGTAGCTAATGTTAAAATGTTACAATGCAACCAAATTTGAATTTAGTTTCAAGACAGAGAATAGAACTACGGGACAACTGGGCTCACTCCTTGAGGTATGTCTTCATTGAATTCCGTTTGAATGGACGATTCTATTCCGGCCACCTATACGAAGGACATGAATAGCGGTTTGAGTACAAGATAATAATGTAAAATTAAACACAATATCCATCCATACACACATTCATGTTCCATGGGATCCTTTGTGCCGTGCCCTCACTCTCTTTTTACTCTCCTCCTCGCCATTATTTGGTTTCATCTTCATCCGAAAGGCCTGGTCCTCTTTGTATTTGTATGAACCAAGGGAAGCAATGAAAATTCTTATGAATGCACGTTATGCACGAAGCCAGAAGCACATTCCCTTCTTTCAAGAAAATTTTGAGGTGTGTTCAGAATGGCAAAACTAATGTGCCAAGATTCCAGAGTTTATAAAGGAAGTGTGAAATCTCCGGCAGCTTGAGTGCTTTGGCTCTGGAAAGTTGTGTACACTTTCCAACCATGTTTTGTACGTCATGCATTATCCACTTACGTGTTCAACCGTTTCGGTTTGAATGTGTAATTTCTAGTACTAAGTCAGTTTAAGGTATTCCACATTACCACACATGTTTCAACATGCTCAAACTCTTTAAAAATTTGGAAGGCCATCTCAATCCCAACATTTTCAGCTATTGTGCTTGTCAAAATAGATCAAAATTAAATCATAAGTTGAACCATTTGCATTGTCAATCCAATTAGAACACCAACTCCCCCATTCATTCACCACGACTTGCCCTCAAATTTCCCTTCCGAATTAATTAGAAAATTGGCAAAACAGACATAAAAAAAAGTCCTCCTCAAAATCTGTTCCATTCATTTGAAAATTTGAATGGTTTTCTCTCCGAGTTCTCCTTGTATAGAAACAGGATCATTCTTCAATGCACTTCTGGGGACTTCTGCACTGACGAAGGTTCTCCGGATAAGGTATGCATTCAGAACTCGGGAGGCCATTCAATATCAATGCACTATTCAGCTTCCCCAACACTGGATAGAGATTCAATTCAACAGCCGAGCCGATCCCAAAGCCTTTAGAATTTGTGTTGGAAGCTCTTCAACAAACGTAGGGAGCGGAGCAAGGAGTAAAAGTAAACCATCAACACGAGAGGGCCGAAGAATCCTTTAGCCCAAAAAGTAAAGGGGGTAGGTAGTAGGGACTTTCCCTGGTTCCACAAAACCTTCTCATGCCTTTGAAATGGATGGCTCTGGCTTTCATACAATACTATTATAAAATCCTGTCTGCCTGAATGGTGAAAATTCTCCTGTCACCATACCTGCACGTGCTTTACTTCTGCTTTCCCAATGAAAGATACACACACAAGCACGTTCCCGGCTACCGGCCCTCCTTACTTCTCTTTTATAACACTTTCATTTAAAATTTATTGATTCCCCCCAACTCTTTTTTCAATGGATTTCTATAGATTCAATCAAATACGGGAGAGTACAATATACCCTCACCCGCATGTATGGTATGGCACGGCAACTCATTCATTTTAAACCAAAAATGCCAAACTTAAGGCCCGTATTTCCGCGACACATCACACATGACAGGGCGGTGCTGGTTGACGACCACACCGTATTTCTTTATTTATTTCCCGTCTCGTTAACAAGATTCAACTTCCATATCCACCACAACCTTTCTTCGTGTGACAGGGATTTCAATTTTGTAATATTCAATACACTCACCTGCCTCATTAGAAAATTTCCTGCTGTGGTTTACAGGATAGCACATCCAATCTTGTTATTTCCATGCCGAATCCATATCAAATGTTTTTAGAAAACCAATCCGATCGACATTAAATTTATTAGATATTATTAAATTAACTGTATTCAGATTATTACTGGTGGACGAGTAATACACTTGAATTTAGTTATCGTCCATTGCACAGCAGAGCTAAGCCGGTTTTTCAATCACGCCGACCACTTTCACGACACAAGCACATACATTGCAAATTGCGAGTTACACGTTCCCGATTTAATTTCAAAATCAATTTCAAAAATAAATTTGTTAGAATTTGAATTATATGACTGGTTCCAGAGGAGAGTAAAAGCATTGAAAGGGAAAGGAGATGGAGCACGAGGGAAATGAGACGGAGGACAGAAATTCGAACTCCTCCCGATGGAAAGGCCGTCGAAAGACTGACGCGTGTGTGTGAATTGTGAGGATGCCGTCGCGTCGAAGAGCCTCGTACCATCCATGCTTCATCACAACGTGTTTCAGATCGGGAAATACAAGTGTTTTATATCCACCAATCCACGGAGGAAAACACACGCCAGAGAACAACAATACAGCATACCGTACGCGTTCGCGTACCTCTATTTTGGAATTGGAATATTATGTTTAAAGAGATAGGCAGGCAGCAGCGGGGATGAGAGTGTGAAGTGAATGCGCTCCCTGGATTGCATTGTCCTTTTATTTGAGCCTTACATTATGAATCTATTCATTCAATAGTTACGCCGAAATTCTACCTTATTGTAAAGAAGGTAGAAAGGAAGAGACGAGTGAGGAGGTCCGAGCCATGGAGCATTCAATCCACATGAGAAGAAATCATATTCAAAAGATTTTTTTAAAGATACGTTTTTAAATTGTATTGCTTGTGTTACTTTGACTTGTAACAAAGTAGGGCGCTGGGACGCGGGACAGTATATGAGAATTTAATACGTGTGCACTGCGTTTAGTTTTGTAAAATCTTAAGGAAACTATATAGAATTACACGGTACTATCAGCAATTTTCTGTGGTTTAATCGATTTGTTTACTAATACCTTCTGCAACGTACAGACCAAAAAGTAAGAACTGATTCTAGAAAGTAATTAAAACTCCGTTGACTTGTTCGTTCGCACATTTTATTCTGGTATGACAACAAAAATTTGGAGAAGATCAATCTGACAGAGGAAAGACGGCTTCGAATTCGAATCCGACCACCCGAACCTCAATGCATACAAAGATCAACAAAACAAGGCAAAATAATTCCAGCTATTGAAAATATTCTTAAGACGGGATAATTGAGGAAGGAGAGTCACGGACTGACGAACGGCTAGCAAAAAGACACATTCTGATTCCGACCGTCTGAATCTTTGAGTGACTGAAAGAATGAGACGAAAATGGAATGAATGTTTTTTATTCCTTTTCAAGGAGTCTCCGTCGTCGTTGTCGTTTTGTACTGTGCTGTACTGAGCTGCACTGGGGACATCTCTTCCCTTCATTCCAGATTGAAGAAATGAATAAAGAAAAAGAAGAACTATACTATAAAGAAACTTCACACAATACACCATAAATTGCACTGCATTATTGCAGATTTCAATCGCCGTTCCTCGCTTCGTTTTTCTTCATTGCATTGAGCGAGTTTCTTTTCACTTTCGAAATCCTTACAAAAGATGAGAAGTCAGGCAGGAAGGCAGGCGACTTGGAGATTGAAGGCTCTTTCCTTACACCCAAGTCCTTCAATTCAATTCAAAATGAAATCAAAGTTTTTCTTAGAAATGATGGCATCAAAAACGATTGAGTCCACTGGCAATCCAATACGCACGAGTTCGTTTAAAATTGTATATAAATTTTAGAGGTTGAACTTTTGGTGAGTAGGCGATCCTTCGGTTTGAAATCACATTGTTACTGTTTGATAAGTTCATTTTGATGACATTAATTATGGTCTAGGTCAACAATGTCAAAACTAGCTAAAACTAAAGCTCAATTTATCTCTTTAATTCCAAAAATCTGCTTGAAGTTTCAGGAGAGTTTCAAGTTAACATCGTCTACCTTTGATTTCATTAGGCACAATAAAATGCTTATGTCCGCAGCATAAATTTCTTGTACACTTGTACAAATTTTAACACTCCGTTTTGTTAACTAATTTTATTTGAATGTAAACCGCAGATGACAAACAGATACAAGCTACCAACAGGCAGGTCATTAGTATTTAAAAGCACGGCATGGTCTCGAACTTAATGCATTTTCTTTTTGATGCATGGAACAACACTTAGTTTTCCCACCAACAAAGATTGCTACAAAAATTATAAATCAGATTCAGCTAGCTCATATTGTATTGAATTAAAATCAGAAGCAGCCCGTGATTGTGTTTTGTAAATTTGGCGTTTATCAAAGTTAACCGTTAAACCTAATCTAATCGGTCGGAATCGGAGACACTGATGACTCAATGTGACTTGTTCGTATTGTTGAAAGGAATGTTATTTGATGACCTTAATAAAATTATCCAACAATCCACAATACCACAATCAGTGTTGTAAATTTTAGCACCAGCAACACACTCAAATTTCAGTGGTAGTGGTAGGCATTTCTGTTGTGGGAAACCAGTTGCTTGTGTGTGCATGCATAGGGATAGGGAATGAGTTTTTACACCATGCGCGGCTGAAAGTTGGAATGCGCCTGGTTTTAAAAACAGGCCAACCGAACCCAACAACGTGGTTTTGCGAAACTGGAAAATTGAATTGATTTGTGAGTGTATTCTGCTTTACTTAATCCAACTGCCTCGAGATAATGGCCGTAAGTTTCTCATCCACTTGTTCTATGTGCGTTTTGTGTGTTAAGATTAGAACTTTGAATTGTGCAGCGATTGTACAGTGCATACTTCCTTGGCTAATGTATAATGATTGCATTTGCAATTAGCAGATATTTTTATTTGTTAATTAATTAATTGCTATTTTATACTCAGCAAAATCCAAATGATGACACGCAGTGGAACGATGCTCTTCGGTCCCATGGGATTATACCCCAAAAACCGAAACCGGAGGTGGAAATTACTGAAGACGCAATTTTAAATATGGTTGATGCAGCCGTCCAAGAGAGAAGTGGAGAAAAGAGTACGTTACTACGTTGCTACTTATGTTACTAAATATCTGTTGTTGAACTATTATAGTCTAGTAAAACTGACTTGTTACTAGCATTCAAATACCTGTAAATATCATCAATAATGCGAGTCAACGTGTTTAGGAATTTCTAATTGACTTTCAGCAAGAGACCTCGGAAGTAAAAGTCTTGATGAACTGGACGAATTAGAGGACGACGAAGAAGAGGCTATTCTTATGCAGTACAAACAAAAGCGATTACTGGAAATGAAAGCCGAGATAGCATTGGGACGCTTTGGCCAAGTTTACGAAATAAGTGCAGTTGATTATGTGGAGGCAGTTAATAAGGCCGGGGCAAATGTCTGGGTTGTGCTGCTGCTTTATCAGAACGGGTATGGAATACAATATTAAGCTGATTTTAAAATTGATTTTCGGATATTTTCAATGTGTTAATAACTGCGTCTAGGAGCCCGATGTGCAATTTACTTGCTGATTATATGACTCGGCTGGCCTTAAAGTTTCCCGCAACAAAATTCGTCAAAAGTATTTCAACCGTTTGTATACCGAACTATCCTGATAAGAATGTGCCGACTGTTTTTATATATTTTGAGGGAGAAATGAAAAAGCAGTACATTGGAGCTGATTCGCTCCGTGGCACAAGGCTAAGCATTGACGGTATGTTTAATTACATCATTCAATAGAATTCTAGGAGCATGAAACACGTGCGATTTTGATGGCAACTTTTCCCTAATTTTCAGAATTCGAATATGTCCTGGGCCTCAGCGGAGCCGTAAATACCCCTATTAAGAAGGACCCTCGACCAAAAATTAAAGACGAAATGATGTCAAGGTTAGGTGGAGGGCGGGATGAAGACTCGGATTCGGAATAATTTGACGCCGATGACACCGAATCCCAAAAGTGCCTCAGCAGGAGGTTTCTGTTGTATATTGTGTTTGTGTTGTGCTACTTAATTTTATTTACGAAAAGGGTTGGGTGGCCTGTTTGGTTGTATTTCCAGAAATGTTTTGGCCTACATTTTCTGTGTTTCTTTATGCTGCTGCTTGACACGTTTCAAGGGCGCAATCACTAAAGTACTTCCCATTCATTGATGGTTAAAGTGTGCTTCCAAAATGATTTGCTTTTAATAAATATAACTTAATAATAACTTTGAGTTACATTTACAAAATGATTTGACACTCGCTTAAGGTAAAAAAATACTAAGTGTCTTAAATCTGCATAGTTATAATTTTGCCCGCTACAGCTACATGATACTTGTGTAGAATGCATAGTAGTAGTAGCATCGCAGACGTATGATTAAGTGAGATATTTTTATGGTTAAGCGAAAGGAAACGGAAACGGGAAGTACGAGTAGATATGAGGATGCGAAACTTGGGATTCATTTGTTTGAAGATGCAATGCTGAGCCCTTGTACACCATAACCAACATCCATAATAATTAATCAATGGATAATTAACATAGTTTGATTCCCTTTCAAACAAAAATTTAAAATGTGTCATAATTTGGGAGTCCTGATCCTATTTGTTCTCGTCCTGGTCGTTATAGTATTGATGGAAAAAAGTCCATTTGTTCTTGCGGACCCAAAACCCAAATTTCATTGCCCCGATGTGCCTGCCATGAAGGACTTTGATATTTTTGCTGTGAGCTTACAAGTTACCGTTAAGTTGGAAAGAATATTTCATTTAATTATACGTTGATTAGATTCTTGGTCCATGGTACGTCGCCCAATATTATTCCAGCTCTGAGGAAGCTCTAACTTATACTTGCATGTACGCTGAGTTTGGACTTTCCAGTGGAAATATGGATATGAGGATGAAACTCAGTTTCAGGTATTTTAAAACTAGAAATTTGACTTAATAAAGCTACAGTTTTCCGATTAACGAGGATTTCTAAGCTGCCCAGTATTTAATACCGTGAAATAGTTAAATAGTAAAAATAGGAAATTCGTTAAAATTTAAATTCATATGTCGGATTCCCGATTCCCTGCAGATACGCAAACGATCCAGATGAAGAAATGCAAACAGGAAACATGACTTGGCAAATCCCAGATCCAAGGAGGCCGGAGCATTGGCGGCACACTGAAGATCACTGTTAGTAAAATGCGTTTAAAATTCCAATTCCCTCGTTAACTTTTTTGTTTGCTCAATAATAGACAAAGGGGTGTACAACACGGATGTTATTGACACGGATTACGATAATTTCTTATTGCTATTGCACTGCTCAGATCTTGAACCTGAAAAGAAGTTCCTCTCATCATTTGTACTAAGTCGAACACCCACGCTTGACAAAATGATGACGGACTACTTGAGGGAAAAAATTGGATACTACTCCGTTGAGTTGGATTATATGTTCCCAGTTAATCATACCAATTGTAAGCCTAAATAATATGTTATTTGTAGTATCCCCGTTGAAATAATACTCAAAATACAAACTTCAATTAATTGAACTTGATGTTGCTTGATTGATTTACTAGGCTACGTCACGTGCGTGAGTCAGGTACTCAGTTACATGCGATCATTCTAAAATTGTAAAAATATTTGTAGAAGGCTAAAGTGAATCTCTGAAGTGAACATTAATTACATAAAATAATTAACCAGAAATTCTAGTCATTATTTATATTAACCAGCCAATTTTTTAGAAGAGCTGGTTCCTCTGTCGGTTGAGGCACTTTCGACATTAGCTGTATGTTGTACGCATGAATTCCTCCAACTCCCAGGTCGATAGATCTGAATATCTGGTCGACCTTTCCTCGGCCGCCTATCTTTGTCATCAGCTTTAGCGTCGGCAGAAGTAGTGGTTGCATTTTCTAAATCAGTAGCACTCTTTCTCAAGACTGGTTTATCAAGTGGGTTTCCGTCTTTTGCTTTTGGAATCGCACTCTTGAGAGGATCTCCTGATTCCGTAGACTTCTTATATTCAATTGCCTCCTCGGATCGACTGGAAACAACTTTTCTAACCTTCACAATTTTCTTGATAACTACTTTTCGTGCTGGAGCTTTTCCGCTGGACGACTTTTCAGAAGGTGCGTCAGAATTTTGCCTTTGCAAAACTTTCACTGGTGGGGCTGGATTCTCTTCAAGGTCGGGGGTCTTAGCACCTGTAGGGACAGAGTCATCCGATTTCTGCGCCACAGTAGTTGTTTGCTTACTTGTGTCTTTCTCTTTTGCAATTGGCACAGACTTTGGTTCCTCCACTTTCTTCGGATTTGAATTTTGACCCTTTTCTCTGTCCTTTAGCGACCTGTCCCCCCATCCTCGTTGACTGCGTTCTCGATCCCGTTGGTTGCCCGATTTTTTACCCCAGCTATCTTCGACTCTACTTGACCCTCTTGGGCCCGATCTCCACGATTTTTCATCCACTCCTCTTTCAACACTACTCTTCGAGACCTTACTTTCTGACTTTTCTGTAATCTTCGCCAACGAATTGTCATCACCTTCAGCGGTCTTACTGTTAATCTCTTTTTGAGGAGCCTTCTCAGCAATAGGCCTACGAGGTGACTCATTTGGATACGACTGGTGACCTTTTCCCCAGCCTTTCCCACGTTGCTCCCTGTCCCAGCTTCTTGATGAATTGGTCTTCTTAGAAAACGGGGCTTTCTCCGGGAAAGGTTTACCTCTCAGCTCGTTGCTAGACTTCAAAGGTTTTTCTGGTGCTTTAGAATCAGCAAGATCTTTGGAGCCACCAGTTTTGGCTGAAAAATCATCCTTCGACTGCCCAGACTTAGAATCGATCTATATAGGCAAATCATCAGTACTTTGAAAATTTTAAACACGCTACCTCAGGAATTTTCCTTGCCTTAGAATCTGGGCCGTCATTCTCCGCTTTTCCTTCCGGCGATTCCTCCTGAACTTCTTTGAGTGAATTCCTTCTCTTCTCCTTAATTTCATCAAGCTTATTTTTGCGTTTAGCTCGTTTGTCCTTGCGCTCGCGTTCGCGATCTCGACGCTCTCGCTCTTTCCTTTCCAGGTCCTTCTTGTCCTAAAATGGAAAATGTAATTAAAGCAAATCAGATTAAATATCCAACTCGAATTCTGAAGGTAAAGGTTTACATTTGCATATGGAGCACATATTTACCTTTTTGGTTGTACGAAATTTTTCTGGCGATCTTCTGTCGCTTTCATTATTGCGCCTACTAGTAGTAGTTTCCAATTTCCGCTGCTCGCGAAAGTATTCAACAAGGGGACAACTTTCGTTTTTGACTGAAAGATGTATTATAAAATTAGTCCAGTTTATTACTGTTGCTATCATATTCGAGAAAACACGTAAAGCAACTAATAGAAGACTATTTGTTCACAACCAGGTGAAAGGGTAGAAGGAAAAAGAAACTTCTTGAATGGTTAGTTAGAACTACGTACCCGGATGTTTTTCTCTCTCCTCCAATTCTTGCAGATAAGCTTCGGACATCTCTACTCCATCTTCGTGGGGCGGAAAGGCCCCATAAACACGGCCACCCATGGCTGCATACTGTTTTGAGAAGTTTAAAAAATCTTCTGTTTCTAAATACGTCCCCATCATTGGATCTCGCTTAATCGGCTTTGGAATGGATTGATTAGGAGCCAAGGCAGTACTTGAATAATAATCTTGGCCGGATTTGTCCAAGAACATAAAACCATCAAATTTCTCCTAAAATAGACATCCAAAACAGATAGAACATGAGCAATGATTCTAAGTTCTAGTGATTGCCACTGATTGGATTAGGTACAATGTATATTTCGGCCATTTCCGGGTCAGTAAAATTCAAGAACGCCACGGACTTATCCTCAAAATTGATCTTTCTGTAAGAGCATGGGTTCTTCACGAAAACATAATTATACTCTTCGGGCCTTAATCCAACGACGTCTAAGAAGTCCTCCTCGGTAATATTCGGCGGTAGGTCGCGGAAGATTACCTAGAAAAGAGGAACAAGCAATCAGTCAAAATTGTCAGCTGTTTTTCCGCACTTGCCATGGTCGGATGGATACATTTAATTTAATACCTTGACACCCTTATTCCTTCGAGGTGCAATTAGATCTGGATCATAGGCCTCGTCTGCTTCCAGCCCTTCTTGTGTCTTATCCTCTTCAACTTCATTAACATTTTCGTCATCCATTTCAGCACTCCAAAGATTCATGCCCCCCTTCCCCGGCTCACCTCCAACAATTTTCTCCAATTCAGCCCTTGGATCCATGTTTGTAATATTAATTTTAAGTCACCACAACTTTTTAACAACTGCTTTTATAAAGAAATCACTTTTGTTTCTTGAATGACCACACTTTGGAATTAGGATTCGGGTAAACAGGCTGAGTCGTAGGATCAAAACAAAATCTGGGGTTTGAGTTTTCCCAGCCTCTGTCGCATGTTTGATGTGATTTAGTTCGCCGCCTTTGGGTCTTAGCCCCAAGGCTGTAGTTTTGCCAGGCATTAGAATCCATAAAAATTAGCTGCTGCCGTTAGACATGCACGGAAGTCTGGAATTAGAGGCAAGAAAGGAAAGTTGTAATTGTTATATAATATATAGTATACACGATGACACGTATTTACATGACAAAAAAGTTTACAGCATGTCAAAGCAAAGCACCACCACCACCGTCGTCGAGTCTCGTCAATGCAAATTTCTCTCCGTCGGTGTCCAAAAATGTACTAAGCTCTCTAAACTAAACTAGATTTTTTTTTAGAATTTTTGAACATTTCTCTTTGTTTCGTTTATGGCATGCTATCACTATCATTGGGTCATGTGATCAAATACTGATGGTTCATTGGTTTGCGTCAAATTGGTCACTCAAA
>JAAXYW010001185.1:0-23971 GCA_036851895.1 Orthonychiurus folsomi
TGTAAAATTGCACCGCATACCATGGCAACCATAATTTGTTTAGGGACAGACAGACGCGGACAGGGGACGAATCTCGTCGACTATGAGGACTCACTCGCTTCGCTCGCTCGCCCAATTACTTACTGTGTTATTGTGCTCGGTGTTCTAGTCTTTTAAGACTTTATTATTGTGAGTTTTTTCATGTTGGAATGCGACAAAGTATCCGATTCAACAGTTTGCTTTAATTTGTTGTCTATGTATTACTCTTCCTGTTCTGTATTTATTATTTGCATCACATCATCCGTTAGTTCCAAAAGCCAGACTGTCGTGTAGCAAGTGAGCAAAATCCAAATGGAATACATAACATTATTTTGAAGGGAAGAAAAGAGAAAGGTTGTGTGTGTGGGATTTCCAACCACAAGGAGTAGCAGACAGACGAGACAGATTCCTGGGAGAATCCGAATCCTTTGATTTTATTTTGAAATTATCATACAGAGCAGAAACTGGGAACATGACTTGAACCCCAAATGGGTCTCGCCTCCAAAATGATTGGCACTCGAATTACTTAAGACAAGAGTACCAGATATTGCTACGCTTTTTGGCTTATACTGACTTACGGATGTGTGTAGTGAACTTCGACGCCACGAAGCCGTGGGTGGCAAGTTAAAATGGATTTTGCAAGCCAGGAAAGAGTTTCAATTCGAAAACCTTTCTCCCTTTTTCATTGGATGTGAGTTCCTTGAAATGACTTTATTACCTTCTATAAAACTACCACATAATTGCCAGAATTATTTAATACTAGGAACAAGGACCAAATAGAATACTTTTCATATTTAATTTAGTGTGAGTCATTCTCTTCACACATGCATTTGACTCGTCGGTTTCGGTTTTCTTCTTTCTAAAGTTCGCCTTGGAATTGGTAGAGTGTGGCTCAGCCATTTTGTCCATACCTTACTTCCCTTGCATGTGTAGGAAAGTTTTTAGAAGGTCAGAGGTAGAGTATAAACCCATTAAATTTGAAATTGACAATAAAATTGACTCCGTATGGCTTCTCCTCTCCAGAACTAATTCAAAATTTTATGCTTCCTCGTCTGTTCCAGAAATGTTGCAGCCTTTGACTTTGTGTCCATTTAATATGATCAGACGGCCTGGCAGTAAAATTATATAAATTATGTTCCAAGGATAAACCAGTTGGACAAAGAAAAACAAGGTTAATTCTGTCAACGATGTAATTTGATCAATTCCTTTGGTGAATCACAAACAGAAATATCCACACCAGGGCGTATGTATGGGATCACCAAGTTGGTGAAGACTGAAGATGAGATGCAGTAAAGACGACTGCTTTTCAAACCTGTAAGCTTGAGTTAAATGATCGCCAGCACGTTAATGTATGGAATAAATATATTTTAGCAGTAGCTTTGGATTTAATAATAATAAAAAACTTTGATTGATATTTTTTTCTGAGCTCATGCAGCACTATGCCTGGCCCGCCTTTGTGAACCGGTTCGTCAACAAGGACTCCGTTTCAAGGCCTAAAAACTTTACGGTAAATAACGCAGAATTGTTACAGATATGTTCTATACCAAGATTATTATATGTTGCAAGAAATAATCACATTCAGAGAGCGTGTGCTAGGCAAAACTTACACAGATGCCTAGATATAACCGCATTAAGAGCAGAGCTTTCATCAAATTAAAATGTGTCGAAAGGAGATTAGATTGGCTTAGAGCTAAAACCTTCACAAAAAAGTTATAAAATACTTTACAAACCAATATGGATGGCATGGTATAAAATGTGAACTTGGAGAATGAATAGATGGGCGGGTGGTGTGGAAGTGGAAACGCATAGTTTTGAGAAGAATTCATTTTTGAGGTATATTTTTGCTGACTTTACACTTGCAATTGCGTAATCGAATATGAAGGCCTGACTCCTTCGACTATTAAGGAATTTTACGATCACCATTAATGGTTTATGGACTTGTGGACAAGGATGCTTCTCTTAAAATGCAAATGTGCTGAATTTATGGAATGAAAGCCTCCGCTGCTCCGAAATGAGAGTGTGAGTGGGTGCGGGTGGTGCGATGCTTTCTCGACTACATGTAGCGTGTCTAAAATTCCGATGTGATAACAGGGAATGGAACAAAAAAAAACAAAGGCAAAACCTTTATCGGCACATAATAGAAAAGAACGGATATTGATGGCGAACCCCGCTTTTAAAAATAGGCTGGAGAAAATGGCAGTTCATACGTTATGTATGTGAGTAAACCAAGAAATTTACGTCCATTCATTCGACTCCCATTTCTAAAAACATACCACCAAATGTAACATGTAACCAACTATTTTGCAATATTACCTAATACTAACAAATTGTACCGCGGCCGAATACGTACCAAATACAACTCTTTCACATTATGATTGTCATTGTCATCCATTATTTCCCAGATTTAAGGTTTTTCTTGACCCAAGTCTGGCAAAGAACGGCTTTGCCGTTTCAAAATCATTTCAAATACTCGTTCAATGAATAATAGTTCAGTTAACTCTAAATTTATACCATGTCTGTCTTGCCCAACTCAAAGTGATAGAAGCCTATAAGCATCTTTTGTTTAATTTGTACCGAAACAATAATTTGAGAATAATAATGAACTACTAACATTGTGTCGTTTCGTTTCGCAGTTATAATCTTTAAGTTTGCATTACATGCACATTGCACCGTAATACCAAAACATTGCGCTGGGCAGGAGAAATCACATTCTCGACAATCCTTGGTGACCACACAAAAGTCTGGAAGGGATCAGAGGTCAACTTTCTCTGACGTCGCGTCGTCGTCGGAAAATCATTCCCATGAAGGGAATGGATTTGGGTGGCAGCGAGTTTGTGCATGTATTTTCAATGTGTTTCGGCGGGCGGCATGCTGGACGAGAGGAAAAGGACGCGGGTTGTAGTGCGGCGTGGGGCACACGGCTGGCTTCGCTCGCACGCAGACTGCTCCCGTAGAATTGGGATAGGAGGAAGAGGGGAGAGGAGGCGGGGTTTCCGCATCCCAGCTCCGCAGATGGAGGTAGGGAAGGGCGCAGTTCAACAATGGCGTTCCACCTGTGAGGACGTGTTCCAACTTGTATCTTTCAGCTCTTGCTATCGCTCGCCACAACCAACCTCAACTTCGCGCTCACAATCAAATTCAATTTTATCCACTCATTTCTACTTCCCTATCCATATTCGGACGGACGGAAAGAAGAACTAGAACAACAAACAGTCTCTCATACTTACTAATAATTTCGTGTTTTTAAAAATTATAAATAACCTCCCTCCCTACGATTTGTGGTCAGTCAAACTAGGGATAGGATTATATTCAAATTCTTGGAAGAAGAATTGGAAACAGTCGTTCGTCATCCGTTATTGGTGAGTAATTTAATTGTTTTGAATAATGTAAGGTGTGTATTGCTTTTGCACGTATTTGTATGCGACGTGTAAAGGTAGCAGGATGGGTAGGTTTTTTCTTGTCATATCAAGTCACATGTGCGAAAGAAGGATTTATGAATGTGTAAAATTAAGAAATTAACACATCCCATCTTAAGGATTCTTGATTCTAGTCACATTTGCAAATGACAACATTGAATGTTCATGTGTTTCATGTTATTGGTCAGGGATTTTTTAAGATTCATAATTAATTGACCACGTTGTGCAAGCACAATGAAGGTTATGAAGTAACTAATTATATGCCGGGATAAGTTGTCCCTTACTGTTATGTCACTGTTATCCCTTTTGTTGTCATTGTGTTGTGTTCTGATAATATAGGATTCCGGATCGTTTATAATAATATAGGTAATATACTGACTAAGCAAAAGCAGGTTTTAAAGTACTTTGAGGGCAGCAAATAATGCTTATCCAGCAGGGAATATTAAATACATGCGTTTCAAAATTAAGTTATATAACATGGCTTCAACCTACAAGAGTTTAAGTTTCTGTTTCAGACTTTGATTTTCTAGAAACAAATTTTACCAGGTAGAACGTTCGTTGTATGTTCATTGTCTAGTCACTAGTCAGTTTGTGCTTAGTAGTGATTCATGATCGAGTTTCTGAGTGTGAAATAAACACAAGACTTTAAACATTACAGCTGTCGCATGTTTAAGACTAAGAATATCAAGAGAATTGTAATTTTAGTCAGTTATGACTATACTACCACCAACATCCCTTGCAAAAACTCAAAAGTTGCTAATTTTGTCATCTAATCTTCTACGTCGCCGTCGTCACTTTTTTATTAAATCATAATTCCGTAAGTACAACCTACAAGAGCAATTAGGTACCCATAATCCCAATTGTATTATTATCAATAATACCAAACCCTAGCTCGGCATCACGAGTCTCATTAGTCACAACTCACAAGCGCCAATGAGTTGTTCGGTGTCGGTCATGTATTTGCAGAATTTATTTAGTTAAATTTGAAGGTAGATTTTACATTGCACAAAGTGGCGAATTAACGTTGAATTATACGCCAGCAAACAGATTTTAATTACAATGTACTTATGTTAGCAGTGACAATTCTAGATCACTTTTCCTTTTCCTCATTTGGACCAGATAGCCTTGAGTAGAGCTGGAGAGCATATCATAACTCAATAGTGCCAATTATCGCTGCATAATCTCTAACACAAATCCCTGCCACTAACCCTACCCACTACACTACTCAAAGAAATTGCAAAGTAATGCTGTTCCTGTGTTGTTTGGCGCAGTCCAACTGTTACTAGGATAGGTACATACTACGGAAGGAGTTGAATGTGCGTGCCTTATGCTGGATTTTCCCTTGTGCGGATGAGGATGAGATGAATTGTGTCCAATTCGAGGCTAGTTTTATTTGCACAGCGATTCATTTGCTAAAGGTGGTACCAAACATCCGCACCATAAATTGAATTTTTGTTCAAGCGGTTCGGTTGTAGCGGGATGTGTCACGCTCGTCATACAAATNGAATTTTTGTTCAAGCGGTTCGGTTGTAGCGGGATGTGTCACGCTCGTCATACAAATTAAAATAGATTTAATTGAAGATTTTTAAAGTTTTGAAATTAAAGTTTGCGTGTTGGGGAAGCTCAGCTGGTCTTGGACTGCAGTGAGAGGAGATTTTGCAATAAACAGTTCTTTTTTATCTTCCAAAACTGCATGTGGAACTCATTCCCAAGACATTGCAAAGGAAATCGTTAATGAAATATATTACATCCTGAGTTAACAGAGCCGAACATTGCACAAGTCAGACAGCACTGCACTAGTTCATTCTCAGAGTTGATATTGTTTACTTTTACATGGCGAAATTCCTTGCAAATAGAACACGAGTTGAACATTGGACCATTCATTAGTAGGATGCAGGGATGTCAGGAACAGAGAGCCTAAATTCAAATTCCTTCTGACTGTATCCTCTTCGCATTACTCAACTAAAACATTAACGAGGCGTCCCTCCCAGCTCGTAGAAAGAACTAGCACTAAGCTTTTCTAAGGCGAGGCTAATGGAACGCGATTTAATTAATTATCTCTAGTTAGAATTATTAGAATCCTGTAATGTCAACACCTCATGCTCTTGTCCTGACAGAGACAGGAAAGTGCCTGCATGCAAAGTTGACACGACTTATCATATTTGTTAAATTAACCTGGAACATCAAGCGTCCCCATTTCATAGAACCCACCATATTTCTATTATCACGAGGAGAAAGTACACATGTAGTTGTGTGCCTTTGATCTGTGATGCTTGATAATTGCCTTTCTATTTATCCACCAATGAATTACGGATTAACCAAAAGGGGTTTGATGGTGTGAATGTTTGCGGGACTAGTATTCAAGCATAAACTTTCTGCATACTTTGGTATACAGGAGTATCTCTTGTGTGGCCAACACCTCTTTATCCTAACTGTTCCTGTAATTGAACTTCCTTTTAGTGAAGCTCATTAAGCTGTCAATCTTATGGTTTGTTCCATTTTGTGTGGAAATTCAAATATATGCCGTGCATGAACTTCCTAGAGCTTGGTCGTTCTATTCTATTCGTTCTGGCCACCGTGTAGGATTACTCCTCTTTGTTTTACATTTGGGTGACTAGTGTCGAGTCGAGGAAAGTGGTTCTCAGGCGAGAGAAGCAAATGTAAAATTATCTAAATCCGTTCCATGTTTACCACATCCACCCATTTCGATTTGCCACCACTGTCAGACGCCAGACTTAACGTGACATAAATTAGGAATTATTCTCCTTCCTAAAAAGGCCCACCGGCTTGCAACCCATAATGTTTTGCATTTTGTATGGCTTTAATTTTATACGTCAGTCCAAGCTGTGTTTTTTTTGTAAATTATTATGCTCTCCATTTTGTGTACTCAGCACTGCACCTAAATTAATGCAGCACTGGAATGCCTGGGTATGTTTTACTGCTCTGTAAGGATGCGGAGGAGGGCGTTGGGGTGTAATACAGAAGATAATTTGAATGACAGTTCCTTCCTGTAACTGAAAAGGATATTAGTACCCAACCCTACCAGGCTCTTTCCTTCCTGATATTTGTTAGAAAAATATTTGAGCGCATGAGATTGTCCCGCTTGCACTATGGTGTATGGTTATATCCTTCCGCCCGAAATCGTCAATATGTGCTAAATGATTAAGTTTTGGCCATTTACCTAAATATATTTTGATCAAACTGAAGAAATACAATTCTCGTTTACTGTTGTATCTTATAAATTGAATATAACATGTACTCAACGACAATACACACAATCGGCAGCAAGCAAGTGAACTGAGAAATTAAATACCTAGTTTCATGTGTCATGCGTGGGCGTGGGCGAATAACTGGTTTGTAGGTGTAGTAGGTGCAGTGCTCGATTGGCATTGATGGGGTATGAGGATGTTATTTAAAAGGATTATATCATTTCCCATACTAGCCATTACCATTGTCTGAATTCAAATTCAGGCTTGACAACTCTGTGTATGGCCAAAGTTTAAAATTTACGGAAACTAGAGACAAAAAAGGAATTGACTGATCCCATGAGAGCACGGTAAACCCATTTTTTGTAAAATGCGGATGAATCTTGATTTCTATACAATTCAGTGGTAATTGGATTGGTGCCTGATTCCCAGGCAGACCAAATTTCAAGCTTTTGATTGCGCTTGGATATCTGTTATCTGTAAATTTCTCCAGTTTCTCAACATTTATATTTTCCCATGTATTTTTATGGCTTTCAAAATTCAACTCACCGCATGCGATTAACATCTTAAATCTGGCGATGTTACACAACCTTTCCAACTCTTTACAATGTACGATGGCTTTGCGTCCTACTTAATGCTAAATCCGAGTTATTCAATGCAGCAATGGGTTGAGTTGGCTGACTGCACGCGAAGAGAGACCTGTTTATTATTCATGAATGAGAGCTTGAGAATCGAACGTTGACTTGAATTTTGCGTTGGTTTAGCATGTAAATTCTGAGATTCCTTTGCGTAAGCATACATTGTGGTTGTGGTATTGCGGATGCAGTGAGCACTGAAGAATGAGTTGCACGGTCTGCATAACGTTTGAATCTCTGTAGATTCTCTTTAACAATGCAATCGACTTCGCTTTTGCAGTTAGAGTTGGAAGTAAGCCGCACTTTCGGCACTTCAAAATTCCGAATTTAATATCTTGATGAAGTCGGATACATTTATTTGAATTTGTCCCATTGCCTAATTGTGCATGGGCTTCAGGCATGCTTGCTTCATTCTGACCTGATCTGAATTTTCAATGAAAGTATAAACCCCTCAGGTGGCATAAATTCCTCCAAAGGTTATACACACATGAAGAGAAGGTCCATGTGAAATAGACAGTGCTTGCTTTCTCTCGAGGAGAAAGAGTATAGTACTCGGTAGGGTGTGATGCAATTTGGAAGAATTTTTGATGAATTCCCAAAACCCATTCTCCTCTGCTCGTTTCGGTGCTCTACCGCCACTCCACAGCAACTTTTTCCTCTGACTTTTCTTCGCCTTTGGAGTTTTGTACCCGCATCTTGTGTTCTAAGAGGAATGCAACCATTCATCCATAGCACATATTCATGAGATTGAGAAGGCCCATTCTTTCCAAACATAAGTGAAGCACTGCAATACCTGAATGCACACACAGCATCGAGAGTACAAAATGTGCTGTGCTATTTTCCAGCCTCCAAGCCTTTCCACTTATTTTCATTTAGAAGGTGTAATTTCCTTTTTCTTTTCAAACTCCGCGACATGAACTATTTCCCCATAAGTCAACTTTACTGCAGCATTATGTCCGCATTATATCAGGTGTCTTTGTGAAAACCACGCTTTACTTGAAGTCAAGGTGAAAATAAATGTGATAATAAAAAGCCTTGTCTTGAATTTTAAATTGGATTATGGTTAGCTCAGGGATTGGTCTTGTGTCTTTTTTTTAAAAAGTTTTTTTTGTAAATGTAGGAGCCAATGTTGACAAATGATTTTGTGACAAAATCATGCCCTACGAATAGAAGCAGCCATGCTTAACGTGGAAATGCTGTAATAATCCGTGAGGAATTTGCCGTAGGACTTATTTTGGCTAATATGTAATCTAAAAGTCAAGTTAGAGTCTGATAGCGATGGTCGTGCTTGTCTCAGATTGTACATTAGTTTAACTGGAAGGGATTTTTCAAAGAGAAAAAGTGGAGAAAAGGAAGATTAGCTCCCGTAGAAGTAATTGAGCGTTAATGATGAAACCTTCTGAGCCATGGAACGTTAAAGAAGGTTGTATATAATATATTATGCTTGCTTGCTTGACGTTGGTACATCTTCAGGGAATGGAAGATAAAACCGAGGGTTGGGGGTAGTAGAAGTAGGGATTAGGTTGATGTCTGACGTTGAACCGGTACGTCGTATAATCAGCTTTATGTAATGCAATCTTGAAACACTCTCCCCCATACAAGCTGTGCATTGACTAGATATGTATACATTGACATTTTATATGTGGACATGTACATGTACTTGGCCCAAACTTGTCGCGTTACAAGTCTGGTTTTCTAATTTAGAAGGTTGAATGTGTCATTTTAGTTTTGGTTCCATTGGTTTCAGTTGTGCAGGCAGGTTCAAGTTCCTTTTATGTAGGCGCTGACAATGGATTCATCTAGACGTTTCTTGCAATTTTCCATGGAATATCGAATATGGAAGTTATGCAGTAGTGCAGGAATTACATTTCCAAATTTCTTGGGAAAGCATAAAATTATGTTCTGATTCTGAGAATCACATTAAGGGTTATAGAATTTCACCATTAGATTTTACCAGGTCGGAAAGCTCTTCCGTTGTTGTTAAGGGGTGGGGTTTGGTGTTCTCCTAGCCAGGCTTAAAACACAGTTTTCAATTCAACGAGTGGATGTATATTTTTTAAAGTCATTAAATGAAAGCCAAGAATACCAAGTGCTTTTAGTTGGCCAACTAGCGAAACTATTATTAATAGAAGCTTTTCTTGAGTTTTAAAGCACTCGTCCTTATCGCAAGTTCTCTGGAAAAATATTTCACAGGATGCCTCAAGGAAGAGGATCTATATCTCGGCACAAGTTATATAATATTTCATGCAACATGCTACATGTGACTCGTATAGTCAAGGGGTGCATATATCCAAAGTTGAGTGCGACATCATTTTTATTCTCCGGAAAATTTCCAACATAAAGGATTCTGAAGAGAAACTCGGCTGAGATGGGCATAGAATTTCCAAATGCGAAAGGCAGGGTTCTGGGTGGATTGGATGGAAAGCTTGAGAATGTGAACCCTTTCTTCCCATGGAATAAAAAGGGGTGAATTTTAGGAAGGCAATAGGGGAAGGAGCAAGTGTGCAGATAATGTTTGTGGATTTCAAAAAAGAAGCATTGCCATTGCCCACATGTATGATGGTGCACATGTGAAGGTGGGAAGATGGGTATGTCACTTTCCTTGCATGCTCAAAAACTTTGGTGGTCAGAATTGATATTCGGCAGGCAGGAGAAAGTACCGTGGAGACGAGAAGGTTTTTGTGGAAGGAACCAGGTTTGAGTAGCGGTGGCGGTTGGGTTTTGAACCAGGTTTGCTACTACAAAATGTGTTCGTGCAAGGGATGAGTTGGATATGTGACTAGGGAAAAGTTTGGCGAAAGCCATTATCGTATAACATAGCCTCTCCCCCATGTTTCACTCCCGATCTTTCCGTTTTGCATTGAATTGCCTTAGCCTCAGTCCTTGGAATTGGATTTGGTAAAGGGAAGGTTTTTCGGGTTGCCGGATAGTTAGGCTTGCATTCATTCATTTTACCATAACTGAGGACGGGGAAAACTAGAGAGCGGCTGTTCGGCTGTGATGTGGTCGGAAGGAAGAAGTTGTGAAGGAAAAGGAAACAAGTTGAAATGTTCGTTTGGGATGGCTCCTACGTTTTAGTCATTGTCTCTGTTTCCCAAGAGTTGAATTTCTTTTTGGCTTGTTGGTTCAGACTGGAAAGTACGTTTACATGAATGTTGTGGCTACTACGGTATATCTTTGTACTTGTCGGTACAGACTAGGATTTTGTTTGAAAAAAGTCTTGGGAAAAGTATGTTGATATACCTCGCGGAAAGAGCTTTCATCTTGCAAAATAAGTTTGTAAACATAAGTCGTCCAGCTGTATATTTACCTGGGTTCTTGTGTGGTTTTAAAATGAATGAAGATGCTCAAGGTTTGGTAGAGGTGAATTGACTTCAGTCATTCGTCACTAAGGGCAGCTGAGCTGACTCTTGGAAGGTTCAGCACGAAGTTCGGTTTCTTCCCACGCTTGTAGATTATATAAAAAAAATATTTAACGACCATTATTGGAGACATTTTTTGTATCCTACCTAATCCTGTGGAAGTAAACATCCTACTTATCTATGTGAACAGTAATAAAAAATAAAACTTTGTAAGGTTAAGACTCGGAATAGAAAATAATATGTTAAAATTTTTAGATTTGCCTTCTTCCAGCCGACTAAGTTTACGGCAGATATTTAAATGAAGGGGGGAATTCAAATGATTGCACAAATGAAGGATTTCTTCAAAGGAAGATTTTAGTAGCCAGAGTTTAATGGGTCGAGTCTTGGACTCCTTATATGCTCAAGGAAGAAGTCAGTGGGAAGGGAGATGATTTGAGGTTCTTCAAAGGGCTGAAATCCAGAAACGGAAAGGAAGAAAGGGTGGAGTAAAGGCGATATAAGTCCTTATAAAGACAAGGCAGAGATCTTACAAGAAAGAGTTTTGAATCTGAGTTTAAGTTACCTGGTAGAGTCTTATGCCTACTGGCGGTGGTAATGGGAAATTTTGCGAGCGTGTCAGAATCGTGTGGGTTGAAAAAAGGATGGAGGATTCCTTGGGCCTGACAAGCATTCTTTTCTTTCATGGGTATATACTATTACGTGCAGTACTTTGTGGCATTCCAATACCACGACTGGATGGACTGGAAGAATTTTCACATTGCATTGGATTTCCCTCGCTGCATTTGAGTTTATAGGGACGAAAGAAAGCATTTAGGTTTCAAGACTTGTGAGTTGGATTGTCTGTAGGGAAGCCTTCCCCTTTTGCTGGAGAGTGAAAGCAAAGAAAGAGAGATGATCTTTGGTGGAACCGAAGGAACCCACTTGGAAAGTTGGATACCAAATTTTACGCTGTGACGACTCTACGAATTTAACTCGCTTTATCTTCTCCCTTCTATTTCCAAAATAGAGTATGTATCTACATGATGGAAAGATGGGTTGGAATGTGGAAGCTTTTCTTCTAGCCATCTTATCTCATCTTTTCCCCCTCTGTCTCATGTCTCCAATCCGTTTCTATACTAGTCCTTCAATAGGAAAAGAGCCAAACGTTATATAGTAGATGCTCATACTCTGTCTCTTTCTTCCATTCTACTCCTGTTTGTTAACTTTGGCTATATCCAACATTGAAGTTTAACAGATGCTCATTTCAATCTTGAGTTTTGGTTTGGGGGAGATGAATGAGCATAGGCATGGCTTTGAGAGGAGTTTATTTTCTTTAAAACTTTTGTAATTTAAACGGATTTGAAAAATTGGACATTAAGGAGAAACAGATCCTGAGTGCCTGTTATATTAAGAATGCAAGGAGCACTTGGATTTTTGTTGTGTTCGAGGGTGGTGTACTGTTTCCTTGAGTGCTTCGTTCAAACTTGTTGAGATGAACCTGCACGTAATTATTATTGTGTAGTAAGGCACAGGATATCTTGTATAGTTCATTTGGAGTTCAGTAAAGCTTCAGCACAGACCTACTGTAAACTATTCCATGTATATGGTCATAAGCCCTAATACTCTTCAATTGACGGAATCATTACACCTACACGACGAGGAGCAATGCTCTTCCTGTTATTATCCACATTGGTAGTTTACTCATTCAGAAAATATGCATTGTAAAGAGGTTTTAATTAATTTCCCGTCCACTTCATTCAAATTTGCAGTACAGTTCAAACTCGGATGTGAATCCAAGTTTCGTGGCATGGGTGATCATTGCATATTGCAAATGCAAAAAGTAGCTGTCAAGAACGCGTAGTTTGTTGTATGAATGCGAACTACTGTGCATTCTGTCTTTTTACGAGCGCCACAGCGAGTGCCGTGGTTTTGGGATGGAATAGTTTTTTTTATCTGGATGTGCGCATCGAATCATGCGAATATCAGTAGTATTACGTTTGGACGAGTTGCTTTGTGATAGAGTTTGAAATAAAATGTATATTTGGCAATGGATTCCGTGCTCAGTTTATAGGATTTGTGTTGAAGGGGATAGATGATGGGAAAGAGTGTCAGGGAGTCAATACAAATTGCCAAATGAGCTTCCTGCCGGCAGAAAGCAATAGACTCGTGGATTGGATTGTCGGTCGGTCCAGTTGTCCTTGAATCAAATTTTGACTCATCCCTATCCCTTGCAATGCGTTTCAATACTTGTGTGTGTGTGTGTGCTGAAGGATGAGAGAAGAAGGACGAGAATAACAATGAAGGGGGACAACACACAGACAAAATTCTTAAGCTCGTGCCTTCACATCATATTGACTTCGTGTTGTATGCGCCAAGTTGATTCTTAGGTCGATTCTACCTGTACTTTGCTAACTTGCTTTGGAAAACTACGAGGCTTTTGATTAGTGCTGCTATTTTGAGCTTAATGATTTCTCCATTTGAAGGACAAACATTTTTATATGTTGTATGTTAGGTTAGTTTCCTCATTAGGAACAATCAAGTAATGCTCAATGCTAATACAAAAAGCAATATAGAATGTTAAAAATACACCAATTGACATTGGTGATGGCAATTTATTTATATTAAATTTTAAGACCATTCACTAAGACTTAGAAATAGTCAAATCATAATCCCATGTAAATCCAAGCCAACACCTTAAATTTGTATTCTAAAAAGAAGCGCCAGGAGCAAACGAGAGCGTGCGAAACGTGTTAAAACTGTAACGATAATAAACTGTAATTATCTTAACCTGTTATTCCATGCATTCATTTCAATTCCTTTGGAAGGAAGTGTGAATTGTGACTTGAGAATTTGAGAGAAAATTGTTTCATTTCATTTTCATTACATTTGGCCCCCTGGCATTGTACAGTGTACGAGGACGGAGACGACGACGAGTTGATGCCTTTGGGTTCCGTAGGTTTAGACTTTTAGGGTAGAGCTGAGAGGTACAGTAACTGTGAGTGGGGTCTCCACGAAGACAGGAGGAATATATCTTGTAATTCCAATTAGTGGCAGAGTTCCCATGGTTAATTTATGAAGGAGCTGTGGTTTTGGCACACTTTGAGGCACATGCTCCTCTCTCTTCGTACAGAAATGGAATGGTTGCATTTGGTTGAGCCCCAACTAAATTTATATCCTAATGATTACTTTAGTTCCCTCAAAGCGAATGTGCCCTTTGGGGATTCTATGATATTATTTTGTGCCTGCTTGGGTCCATTTTCTTGTATCCTTGATATGAGGGAAGAGGACATTTGGTATACGGACGGACGTTATTTTAAGGCAACAAGGAACTAACTTTCCTCACTTCCCCATCCCTTCCTCTGCCTTTCCCGTTCTTGTCAGTTTCGCCTTCGGAATTGTAACTCAGTCTCATTTCGGCGGGTGGCTCCGTCCTTCTCGGTCGATACAAATATCAGAGTATTCCAAACATCACACGGAATATTTTTCTAAATAAAATGTCTGAGCCCCTTCATATCATTGCCAGCATGTTGGAAATAAAATGTCTTTTTGCGGCCTTTTACTTTTGTATCTTTCTTTGTGCCTTGGTTGGAAAAAGGCACGACATGAGTTCCCATTCATCTTACGAATGTGTTCGTCCCGCCAAATATGTTTCACTACGTCTCTCGAGTGTGGTATAGAAATCTTGTTTTTTATTTATTGTTATTAGCCAAGTGGTCAAAAACCTCTACAGAATGGAATTGGCTACGAGTCAATGGGGCAGCACTTCTGCAGAGCTGAAATTGGGAGGGGTATAAATATTTGAAGTGGTTGACATTTTTCTTAGTCATTTGCTGCCTTCTGCCTTATGTTAAATTTAAATGATTGCGAAAAATAATGAGATGGTGGTGGTATGCGGACTTGAACTTAGCCCTGGAAGCACCCACGCCTGTAAATTATTCTTTTAAGGTTTATGGGACACTAGAACAGCAATGTGGCTTAAGTGCATTTGATTTGAGTCACATCCTTTTGTGTCATCCCGACGGTCCCGGTCATTTTTGTACGACAGTCACCCGAATGAGAGATCTTCCGTCTGTCTTTTCACGCTTCCTTGAACAGAAGAGCAGAACAATGACATGGAATGACAACAGAAAGATGACAGCTTTCTTGGCGTTATATTTTTCATTGACGTTGTATTTTATTTCCGTTACACTTTCGCATGGATGTACTACTGGCGTTGGCGGTTAGTTTTTAGTGGATGAGGACTTCGGTGCGTGTCACCGTCAATCCTAGCCTAAGTCTTTCAAAATAATTTACAAAGTTGAAGGAAACAGCTCATGTTCAGTGTATTTGGATTTGTGTTTCAATTATCGTTGGCAAGTGTTTGACCGAAGTAAATTGTATGATTTAAAGGAGAACTACAATGATAAGGTGGTCAACATTCGTGGTACATTATATGTAAATGTTAAGTCAGATCCAACTAAACTCAAGATAATGGGTAGGATTGAACGGATTAACTTTTTGAATTGTTAGACACGGTGGAAGTCTGGACAAGAAGGGAATGAAACACACATACTGGCTTAAAAAAGTGGAAAGAACTGTTTTGGGATTTAGCAATGCCATTGAGGTCAATCAATCATGAGAAAGATATGACATGTTACAAAAAAAATGAACATGATGGATCTGCAAAATGAATCGACCCCAGGACACACATACACACGCTCTAAAGGATTCATTCACTCAAGTGATCTACTTCGTCATTTACCTAGATTTTTTGGGAGAACGTCCAATTTTTCTGTTTTTTGACATGGAATTAGGCGGTAGGTTGAAGGTGATATGGTATCCAGTGTGGGCGTATGGGAATTAATGGCGGCGAATATTTACTTCTCACAACCCCTAAAAAAAACCGAGCTATGATAATTTCATTTTGCATATTCTATCACGTTAAATTATTCAAGCTGGAAAGCCGTAGACAGGTGGGATTGAGCAGGACAGAAATCGGTTTTAATTAATGGCCATAAGTTTTCCAGACTTTAAAGTTGAAGTATTAATTCAATTATGTGCGAGTTATCGGGAGCTTGATAAATTTGAGCGGAAGTCCGCGATGAAGTGATAATTAATTTCTCATTCCTTTTGGCTCATGTTAGGGTTGGATTTGTGGATGCATGTGATGCCATAGTTTCTGGATGACAAAGTGACGTGGTGAGCTGCAAATGCTGTGTATAATGTATGCATGCTTGATCCAGAGGCGAGATAAACTCAGTTCGGTTCTCCGCTCCGTCTACTCTGTTGTGCATACATGAATGAGGTAAACCATGAGGAAAAGATACTATGCTTGACTCCGCAAAACCTTTTCCCCGTCTGTGAGGAAGTATGTGTGGAGCTGCTTAAAACCATGGAATTCTCAAAAGCAAATGACGATTGTGTGCAACATGAAATTGCTTTTACAGTCATTTTAGCAGGATTTGTATGTTGTTTATCGCGGTAGGCCATGGGGAAGTCGGGGAGTTGGAAGGATTGAATAGGACGGACAGGTGCCGTGCGGGTGGTGTGAAGGGTTTGATTTTTTTTAAAGAAAATTGTACACACGCGTTTACAAAGCGGGTTAGAAACACACGATTTCATGGTCGGAAGCTTGGAATAAATGAGGCAGATCTGTTCCTTGTCTTTGGTTTTACAGTTTTTAATAATTTAATGTTATGCATGCATTAAATAGTTTACATGTTCGCCAAAATGAAAATTGTTTTGGTATGCATCAGTTTGCATTTGGACTTCCATTTATTTGTTGTCACTAATACATACGTTTATTTGCTAGTCCAACCCACTGTTTGATAATACATGTCTGTCTGCACATACAATTCGTTTATTATTCACCGTGCTTGGATAACCTTATTATTCTGGCTTAATAGAAAATATGAATTGTTAAATACTTCATGTGATTATTAAACTGAAATATGGGCAGCCTGTTCAATATATCTGTATTCCGTGAGCAGACCATTTGCACAAAATCAAATGCCCTTTCGCCCATTAGTGGGATTACTCTGCTTGTGGGTTTTTGCCTTGCAGTTTTTATTATTATCGATTTGTACCGGCTGCGCTGCAATTTTTTGCTTCAGTCATCCATAACTTTGTTATTATTTCACATCGAGCGCATAGTATAGACGAGACGCCAATACCTTAGCTCGGAACTTGTGAAGGAAAATGGATTAAGTAACCTCTGGGTCCCTCTAATTATCTGCCTCAATACATCATTATTAAATGCCATATACTGGGGCTTCGTAATGTTAATAATATGGCTACGAAACTATTGGGGCATTTAATTTGTGGGTAAGACCCGACTCTGGTTCAATTTAAAACAGAGTCGATATTTTACTTTGTCCATGTTGACGTAATGGGCCCGTAACAGTCTGGTGGACAATTAAAGATAAAATCGACAATTTTTACTAGTGGAACTTTTAACCAGTACTCTATTTCATTTGGTGGTCCTGATGGGCTATTGTGCTTTTGTGTACGAGTACAATGGAACGGTGGGGGAGAGGGTATTGAATTACACCGCGGCAGGCTCATCGCATCACATAACATTTCATTCCGGAGTTGTTCAATGGAGCAAATTATTATTGTGTTTAAGTGTTAAGGAGAGAAAATGTTCTTTCTTCACCTCACTCTCTTCCTTTGCTTGACTTGAACGAATTGAGTGGAAAAGTCAGAAGAGAGAATTGGAAAATGACCTTTTCGGTTTAGTTATGGCAAGGAATGCGTGCTGTATTGTGGGTCCACAGGTAGAAGTTGACTATAGGTACGGAGGCACTACAACTACTACTAAATCCAACTCCACCCATTCCGTGAAATGAGAAAGTTAGTTTCTTTCCCACGAAAATAATATCAAAGGAAATGGAAATCATTTAAAAAGAGCTGGTAGCTGCAATTTGGAGAGTACAAATGGATGACAGATATTGATTTCTTATGGTGTGCTTAATGACCAATGTGCATCAGCTAATGAAATGGAGGGTGATTAAGTCGGCTTCGATAGTAAAAGGAGAAAGGTAGAGAAGAGAGGCAGTTTGGATGGAGTCAGGGAGATTAAAGTGTGGTGGAGTCTGGGGGTGAGGTTCACCCATTGTACTTTAGGATGATAGTGTATTTTATACAATCAAGATTGGTCTTTATTCCCGTTGGAATTAATAATACTTTGTTTGAATTGGTTTTGGAATGGAATTCTTACTTGAATAAATGATAGCTGTGTTGGAATTTCTAAAGTTTTGTTTATACTTCTTTTAATGGGCACTGTAAAGTTATTGGACTAATTTAAAATTATTGAATTAATTAGCTTTGTGAGTAGAAGTACTAAAATGAAGCCGACTTCTTCAAGAGATTTTATACAACTTGATTAGCAATTGGAAACTAAAGTGGTTAGCCAATTCCTTTGTTCCATTCATTGAGAAATCTGACTTCCGAAAGCCGACGAAGCGGTAGGGATGAGTTGTGTGAGTGAGTAAAAGGGTAAATGAAATGGATTCTGCTCAGCTGTGAGTTCTGGAAGTGAATGAGGTTTGGAATTTGGAGTGTATGGTAGAAAGAAGAGGCACGGAAATTAAATTATGCTTGGGCATTCATCTCTCCACTACAAAAGTCTGGTTTTGTGCTCCTTCGTTAGTTTGTTGGAAGGATTCTGACTTGAAATGCAAGGATTGTCAATGTCTGCAACACATTTGCATGAGAAGTTACCACTACTCTTAACAAATAGAATTTGCTCAATTATTCAAAGCGACTTTATTTCAATTTTGAAAAGTTTGTAGTATAGTGGAATTGTGTTTGAGGTTGCGGTTTTACTTTGAAAAAAAAAGTTTAGGTCGTCGGCAACTCGTCTGTCCTCTGCTGACAAAAGTATATTACAATTTTGTTATTTTCTTTTCTTTGCTCCCGGCCGAGTAGTTGTCGTCTCTGAGCTGAGCCATCCTTCAGAGGAAGCCGATGTTTAGTCAGTGTCTTGCTTGAGTGAAACCAATGCTAGAGTCGTCTCGGTTTTTGCTTTCATTCATAAGGAATGCAATTTATTTTGTTTTAGGTTTTGGGATTACAACGTACGACTCCCGAGGAATTTTGGAATATTCTGACTTTTCTTCGATATCTCAGACGTTTGGAAGAACAATCAATTTTAGCAAATCCCGAATACGACTACGCCGATGCATTAAAGCTCCAGGTAAAGAAAGCGATTTTTATTGAATAGTATTACGAGAATGCGAATATTAGAATCAATCCCTGAGCCATCGGTAAGTCAAAGTATCAATGAGGAGCAGATAAACGCCACATTTTATGGAACGCAGATCATTGCACTGGATTTCTATTTTCTTTTATGAAATCTTCAATGACTTCCATTAAAATAAAAATACATTAGATATGAAAAAGAGGAGTGGAGACGTTTATGTTTTGGCTGGACTGATTTGTGAAACGCGATTTGGATTGGGTGAGTGGAGTCCAAGTCGCCAAACTGTAGACCTGTAAATGGACAAAATGGGAATAGTGAAATATGGATACATACGGGGAACTGTTCATTGATCTTCTTCTGGGATCCCTCCACCGCGCGTCATGTCTCGTGTGTGGTATATGCTTCACCAAACGACCTAATGCTTTTAGAAATCGGATGAGTGTGAGGTTGATGGGTTCCAGATCTTCTTTGTTCATTCAAGTACGAGATGGAATAGGTTCAAGGGATTTACTTGACTACCGTTTGAGGTTCCGCTGCCGTGCCTTTCATTCTTTTTTTGGGTAAAAAAAAGAAAATTGTTGAGACGAAGTAAAAGGAAAGTGGAATGGAATATATATTTCTTTCCTTACTTCAACCCTTATCCACCCTCCCGGCCCTAGTTTTTAATAATGATTTATTCTGGGAACTTCACTGTGCCATTCTCACATTAAATGGCACATTTTAGAAGATTTATTTAGTTTGGTAAGCTAGCTTTGTTCGTCTATTTCACATTTTTATTTGCTCCTTGACCTTTTTTGGGTAGTTGTCAAACGGAGCATGCCGTGGCAGTGATTATCGGAATAAAAATGTGGTTAGACGAAGTAAGGGGGGAAGGACCCTAACCACAAATGCAACCACCAAAAATACACACTGGCCTTAACAAATTATTAATGTTTGCAGTCAGCTAGTATCATATCCAATTACGTGATGGAAATTGGGGATTTGAACCTGAGGAGTAGTAGTTGACAAATTTGGAAACCTTTCATTGGCTCTCCATTCTTGGCGTGGAAGCCCTTTTTTATGTGTTGGCTTTAGGAGGGGGGAAAGGAAAAAAAAATATTCCAAAATGTAATAGTTAATCCCCCAAAATAAAACTTTATTTGCACTTCATGAGGTTTGAGAGTATATGAGGGATTCCGGAAAGGCTTTTCCAAACGGGTAGTCATGAAATTGAACTATAAAAAATCCACCCCACACACACACAGATCACATTTGCTTGTAAAGTAATGTCGAAAGGTGATGGGGTCCGGGGATTGTACGAAGGAGGTGGGAGGAAGGTACTTCATTTGAACCCATTGCCATTCCTTCCCAGTTTATGCAATATGCAGGCTACCTTTCCCCTTCTCTCTCCCTTTTTTCGCAGACCATCCCCCCCTCTTCAGTAGTTTTTTTTTCTCTCTCCAAACTGACGGACGGCATATGGTGCCCTGAGAAGGGTAGACCCCGGGAAATGTCCATTAGGAGGGAGAGAGTCGGAGGAAAAGAGAAGGAAATAAAAAGAGTACTCGGAATGAATTTCACTATCTCAATTGGATAATGTATGAGATGAAGTGGACGAAAGGAATAGACCATCTTGCATGTTTATGGGGATCCGGGAACTGGATTTTTTTTTTGTTCAGAGGTCGGGTCGTATTTGCAATAGCCCCAAGTGTCCTATTAATGACAGAGGGAAAAGAAAGCGAAGTTTTGGGGAGCGAGCGAATAAGTGAAGCGCGCTAAAACTTTCCACGTACTCGACATTCCCCACGTACATCTTCTATCCCTTTAATGTATTTGCTGAATGTGAGGGAATTGAGTGGATGTAGGGAAGTACTTGCTTGCCTTGATGTACAGTTCCATGTGAATCACTAAAGGGCAGGGATCCTATGTTCCATTCAAGGAAAGTTTAAACTTTTGGTAGTCGGATGTAATGTTTGAGTTGAGTGTGAAGGTAGGCAGACCTCAATTATACATCTGAGTCGTAGTCTCCTCATAAAAAGTCAATTTAATTCTGCTATTTCTACTCAATTGACTAGGATTTGGGTTAAAGCTGTTATAACTGAGAACAGCCGGCGCCAGTTGTCGTTTAGAAAACAATTGACAAATTGTTGAATGTTTTAACTCACCCTTTCTATTCTTAGATTATGACAAGTTGGTTTGGTTTAGTTTGAAGGACTGGGCGGAAGCACGCAAAGTTAAGATAATTTAATGGGTTAGAAATTGAATGGTCATTCTATCCATCCCTACTTTCCCTCACATTAAAATGTAGTTTATTTTTATGTCCACTTCAAATTGAGTCGGCATTGAGATCCCTAAAATTAGAATGATTTAGGCAGAGATAGATATTGTGTGCTAATGCGATTGAGGGGAGTTTTAACGGCCGACCCTATTGGCTTCCCTCTTCCTCTCTCCTCTTCTGTTGCTCCCATTTCCAAAATTGGGTTTTGGATGTGTGTGTTAGATGATATTATACCTAGTTTGCAGTTTACCGTCCCATTTTCCATGTTAGTTTGAACTAATGATAGGGAACTCATCCTTCAGAGATGGGGAAAGGTCTGCGTGCAAAGAATCCGTGAAAGGAAAAAGGAAGGGTCTTTACGACTTTTTATACGATTACGGCACGGATGGAGAAGCCCAGCAAAAATAATTTAGAAAGTGGATTGGATGTATATGTACTTCCAAAGAAAAGATTGAATTCACTCCATTGAGTTGGGTGCATTGAATTGATGGAACAAAAGGTGAAGGAGAATTGTAGACATGGATAACTAGTACTTTTTGTTTACAAGGTTTCCTGATAACTTGAAACTTGGATGAAACGTGGGATTAGTTCGTATTCTGGGTCATGATTCGAATCTTCTACTATTTGTCCACGTGAAAGTTTTTTACGAAGCGTGACTTGGCGATGGGATTTTGTAGGATTTTAATGATATTTCCGGGTTTAATGCTTGTCGGTGTTGCCAAGATGAAACACTGAATTCTAATCCATTTTACAAGGAACAGAACACCTTATTCATGATGATTGGGATATGTAATTTGGAGTTGCAAGTTAGGAATTTATTGAGGCGGACGAGGCGAATACTAGAACCTCATGGAGGGTGCAATAATATTATTATTTCCTTGAAATCCCTTAACGGGGAAACCGCGGGATTTTCTTGGAATCATCCAAGTGTGACGGGTATAAAATGAGGGGATTCACATAGCACAAGTCACATATAAGGAAAATTGATCAAATGTAAAAGACGCAAGGTTCTAAGATAGGTCTCGATCACGCACATCTAACTCCCAGTGTTCATTTGTCAATGTCGTAATACAGCGGGAATACAATTATAGAATCCGTCCATCACATTGAATTAGGATTCCCCTCATTGTTAAGTGGGGAGTCTGAGTGACTCCGGCAGGGCTTGACTTTCCTCATCTGCTTTTTCAGCTGACATAACAGGCAGCATCCCTATTTGAGCCTTATCTTAGCAATCGTAAGACTTTTTTTTGCTTAACAAGCACTTGTTCCTGTCATGATATTAATTGCCATTACAATTTGATTAAAGGCTTTAGTTTTTAGTAATCCCTGTCTGAGACGACTCTGCATTATCCAAGGATTAATTATCGGTAATCCGCATCCATTGGACCGTATTGGAGCCGGCTTTGCTGGCTGGCGCCTTTTTTTTTATTACTTGCAATGGTTGAGGTTAAGCAGTTAGGATTTGGATGACTATCCTGAGATCTTTTGATTGCTTGAATTCCTTGTGATATGACTAGACAGCTTATTGGTTGCACAAAGCTAGATTTTATCAGTCATTGAATTAATGGCAAAATAAAGAAAGGTTGACAGACTTGACCGTAGAATTATAAATTGTTCTACGCTTCTGCTATTCATTGGATATTGAATAGATTAGTATTTGAGTTGTGAAATTTCACCATCAAGATCCAATGTTAGTAAAACGAAATACTAAGCTACTACCATGAAGAAAGCGAGCTATACTTTTTAATGTGATTTCCTTGTAAACACTGTATTAATTAGTGATTACTATGGGGTAGTCATGTTGTCCCATGTCCCTTGATTGTCCAGATCCCACTCGGAGACAAAGGTAATTCAACTCGGACCCATTCCTCTCTTGAAATAGTTCGTGACTGGAGTTTTTTTTCTATTTGCCTTCCTTCATGCGAATAGCGTTAAAATCAATTAGACGAGACCGGGAATGAGCTCTGACATTTAAGTGCTTTGTATCCCTTTCCACAACTCCAGTAAGGAAAACACTCTTGTGGCCAAGGAAAGACTTTTATTATTGGTATGGTATCTGCCTAATGTCCTTTTAAATGGCAGACGAGACGAGTTGCTTTTTTTGTGTGTGTCTGCTGTGTATCCGCATGGCCTGTGGGTTGTGGTGTACTGGTGGTCGAGCCTGAGAGTAAAATTGCAATTAAAGTTGTGCAGACGTGTCCAGAGAAAGAGAGTGGAGCAAAATAGAGCAGATGGTGCCGAACGACGCGGACATGAATCTGTTACTTGTAGATGACATTAATCCTTGCTCTTCACGTTGTGCGGAAACTATCTCTCCTCCCATTTGAGGGTTCCTCTTGTCCAAGTTAAATGGCCCATGTTGGTCCTCCGGATTGGAAAGATATATTTAGTATTGTTTGTTCGCAATTGATGGGATTAAGAGTCAGAGGTGGTGTTTATGGATGGAATATCTGATTTAAGTTTTGTGCTATTTTTCGTCCGAAATTGAATTTTTTTAATGGTTTATTCCAAGGCTACTGATGTCAGACATACAAAAATCCAATATTTGTAAATTAGAGTAATATGACCAAATCAAGAATTTATAGCACAATGCCTGACTCTGTACTCAAATTTATTGAAGAGAGCTACGAATGTATCACGGTAATCATAATGTGGTGGCAGCAACTCGTGATGCAACTGGTTAAAGATGATACCCAAATACCTCAAAAAATCTAATTATAATAAGAAGTCCTATAATTTTGAAAAATTAATTCCCCACAGTTGAAGGCTTTGTGGTAGTGAAATCCTTGGGGTGTACTCGAGAGTATTTCGCGGGAGACAACCAAGTCCATTAAAGGTGTAATTTATAGTTATTGTGTGGGGTTAACGTCGCTGTGAGATCCTCTAGCCCGAATTACAGATAAATTGTAGTGTTAT
>JAAXYW010001186.1:0-23969 GCA_036851895.1 Orthonychiurus folsomi
GATAACCAGAAATAAAGTTATGAATTTTTGTAATCGTACTAAACAAAAAGAAACACCCTGTATTAAAAAAATTAGATCAAGTTACCAAGTAAAACCATCGGCGCATGCCCTAAAAGAGTCGCACTTGAAAACCGGAAGTCAAATTACCGGAAGCTGTACAGTGACCACCTCGTGTTGTCAAAATTGAAATTTTGTGTGTTGCACTAGACGAAGCATCCTCCGTGTGCAAGATTCGAGAACCGGATTGAATTTTTCTATGTGCGGAGGGTTAAAAATGCACCTGAAAGTTGGGTGAAACCTCATCGAGAAAGTTTTGGGGAGAAATTGGTGGTTGCTGGGTGTACGACAGGCAGGAAGTACTTCTGCTTATTTTTGGTTCACTAAAAGCCAAGATTAATACTAACTAATATATTGGCCTCGTTCTGAAGCCAACACTCGAGGTCGAACCCCCAAAACCTGTGTGGAAAAGACAATTGTTGCGTTACCAGATTAACATACGTTGGCATGGCCCGCAAAGCAATTTTACCATGCTTTCGGAGTTCGGGCTGACTGTGCGGGCCGGTTTTAGAATAGGCACCGAAAACAAAACTGATTACTCTTTTCTAGGGTTTAACCTTCATCGAGGTCAAATTTCGTTCAAAAAGTCCCAGCAGCGGTTTTATTTCTATGACAGTTTAAAAATCGCTCATATTTTACTGCCACCCCTGTAGAATGAAATTACACTTCCTGCTCTCACAACGCATTTTGTTTTGCATTTCAAATGAAAAATTTGTAATATCCAGTTTATCAATTTAATCAAGCTTGGTTCAAGTTTAATATATTTCTAAATACTACTACAGACATTGTATAAAATGCAGTACAAATCATTTATTTTCAGACATAAATCAATTGATTGTTCAAATAATCTTGAGATTGGCAAATCTTAGAATACATTAGGTAGGAACTCAGCCGACTATAGCGATTATATTCCCTGTTTCCCGGCAGAACAACCCGCATTCCATGGCCAATCACAAACCTTCAAAGCAGGATTGAAGTGCAATCGGTTGCCATCAGTCATCAGTGGGCAAAGAGTTAAAACGCTTCTTCCCCAAACACAATAGCAGAATGACTCACAGTCGTCTGGATTTGGGTACTCGCCGTTCTCCAGATTGGTGCAATCAAGTGCAGGACATCCCTGTGGTTCTTCTGGTGCATCAGTTGGTGCGGCGGTTGGTGCAGCAGTTGGCGCGGCAGTTGGTGCGTCTGTTGGAGCAGCAGTTGGTGCATCTGTTGGTGCGTCAGTTGGAGCATCAGTTGGTGCGTCAGTTGGGGCGTCTGTAGGAGCATCAGTTGGTGCATCGGTTGGTGCAGCAGTTGGAGCAGCAGTTGGTGCGTCGGTGGGTGCATCGGTGGGTGCATCGGTTGGTGCATCGGTTGGTGCATCGGTTGGTGCATCGGTTGGCGCATTGGTTGGTGCAGCAGTTGGTGCATCTGTCGGGGCAGCAGTCGTCGGCCTTGGCGGCCTGGTTGGGAATGGTGGGAATGTTGGCCATCTTGTTGGCCATGTTGGAAGAGGTGGAAGAGTTGGCCAGGTTGGTCTTGGCCTCCTGGTTGTAGTTGGTGCCTGAGTCGGAGCATCAGTTGGAGCATCCGTCGGGGCATCAGTTGGGGCAGCTGTCGTTGGTCTTGGCCTCAATGTAGGTGGGACACGAGTCGTTGGCCTTGGCCTCAATGTAGGTGGAACACGAGTCGTTGGCCTTGGCCTCAATGTAGGTGGGACACGGGTTGTTGGCCTTGGCTTTAGCGTAGGTGGGGCGTTGGTTGGTGCATCGGTTGGGGCGTTGGTTGGTGCATCGGTTGGGGCGTCGGTTGGGGCGTTGGTTGGGCCGTCGGTTGGGGCGTTGGTTGGGACGTCGGTTGGTGCGTCGGTTGGGGCGTCGGTTGGGGGGTTGGTTGGCGCGTCGGTCGGCTTCTCGGTTGGCTCTTCTCCAGCAGAGCAACCTGCATCCCATGGCCAATCACAAACCTTTTTAGTTGGATTGAAGTGCAATCGGTTTCCATCCACCATCAATGGACAAAGTGTTAAAACGCTTTTGCCCCAAACGCAATAGCAGAATGACTCGCAGTCATCTGGATTTGGGTATTCGCCGTTTTCCAGATTGGTGCAATCAAGTGAAGGACACCCCTGTGGTTCTTCTGGTGCATCAGTTGGTGCGGCGGTTGGTGCGGCAGTCGGTGCATCTGTTGGAGCATCTGTTGGTGCGTCTGTTGGGGCAGCAGTAGTTGGTCTTGGTCTGAGGGTAGGTGGGGCAGCAGTTGTTGGCCGTGGTCGGAGGGTAGGTGGAGCACGAGTGGTTGGTCTTGGTCGGAGAGTAGGTGGAGCACGAGTTGTTGGTCTTGGTTTCAGCGTGGGCGGTGGACGAGTTGTTGGCCTTGGCTTCAAGGTAGGTGGGGCGTCTGTTGGCTGTTCACTGGCAGAGCATCCTGCGTCCCATGGCCAATCACAAACCTTCTTAGTTGGATTGAAGTGCAATCGGTTTCCATCCACCATCAATGGACAAAGTGTTAAAACGCTTTTGCCCCAAACGCAATAGCAGAATGACTCGCAGTCATCTGGATTTGGGTATTCGCCATTTTCCAGGTTGGTGCAGTCAAGTGAAGGACATCCCTCTGGTTCTTCAGGTGCCTCAGTCGTTGGTCTTGGTCTAAGGGTAGGCGGGGCTGCAGTTGTTGGCCTTGGTCTAAGAGTGGGTGGAGCACGAGTGGTTGGTCTTGGTCTGAGGGTAGGTGGGGCACGAGTCGTTGGTCTTGGTCTAAGAGTTGGTGGAGCACGAGTTGTTGGTCTTGGTCTCAGCGTGGGCGGTGGACGAGTTGTTGGTCTTGGCTTCAAGGTAGGTGGGGCGTTGGTTGGCGCATTAGTTGGAGCGTCTGTTGGCTCCTCCGTTGGCTGTTCACCGGCAGAGCATCCTGCATCCCATGGCCAATCACAAACCTTCTTAGTTGGATTGAAGTGCAATCGGTTGCCATCGGTCATCAGTGGGCAAAGAGTTAAAACGCTTCTGCCCCAAACACAATAGCAGAATGACTCGCAGTCGTCCGGATTCGGGTATTCGCCGTTTTCCAGGTTGGTGCAGTCAAGTGAAGGACATCCCTGTGGTTCTTCTGGTGCATCAGTCGGTGCTGCAGTTGGAGCATCAGTTGGTGCGTCAGTTGGGGCATCGGTTGGGGCGTCCGTTGGGGCCGCAGTTGGTGCATCGGTTGGTGCATCAGTTGGGGCGTCCGTTGGAGCAGCAGTTGGTGCATCGGTTGGAGCGTCAGTTGGAGCAGCAGTTGGTGCATCGGTTGGAGCGTCAGTTGGAGCAGCAGTTGGTGCATCGGTTGGTGTATCGGTTGGAGCGTCAGTTGGAGCAGCAGTTGGGGCGTCTGTTGGAGCAGCAGTTGGTGCATCGGTTGGAGCGTCAGTTGGAGCAGCAGTTGGTGCATCAGTCGGGGCAGCAGTCGTCGGCCTTGGTGGCCTGGTTGGGAATGTTGGCCATCTTGTTGGCCAAGTTGGAAGAGGTGGAAGAGTAGGCCAGGTTGGTCTTGGCCTCCTGGTTGTAGTTGGTGCCTCAGTTGGTGCATCAGTTGGTGCCTCTGTTGGTACATCAGTAGGTGCAGCGGTTGGGGCATCTGTTGGTGCTTCAGTCGGGACTGCAGTGGTTGGCCTTGGTCTCAAGGTAGGTGGAACACGAGTAGTTGGTCTTGGCCTGAGGGTCGGTGGAACACGAGTTGTTGGTCTGGGTCTCAGCGTGGGTGGTACACGAGTTGTTGGCCTTGGTTTAAGTGTTGGTGGGGCGTTGGTTGGGGCGTTGGTTGGGGCGTTGGTTGGCGCATTGGTTGGCGCGTCGGTTGGCTGTTCTCCAGGAGAGCAACCTGCATCCCATGGCCAATCGCAAACCTTCTTGATTGGATTGAAGTGCAATCGGTTTCCATCTACCATTACTGGGCAAAGGGTTAAAACGCTTTTTCCCCAAACACAATAGCAGAATGACTCGCAGTCATCTGGATTTGGGTATTCACCGTTTTCCAGGTTGGTGCAGTCAAGTGAAGGGCATCCCTCTGGGGTCTCTTGAGCTTCGCATCCAGCTAACTCAGGGTAATCGCATTGGTTTTTCTCCACGTTGAAATGAAGGCGAGTTCCGTCCGTTTGAAGGGCGCAATCAGTCCAAACGCTAACACCATTGTCACAATAGCAGAATGATCCGCAATCGTCTGGGTTGGCATATTCGCCGTTTGGTTTGTCGGTACAATCCAAGGATGGACAATTTCTTCGGACTGCAACTTCTAGAATAAAAAAAAGTATTATACTGGAGGAATTTATATTAGGATATTTTCAAGATACTCGATTATTAATGCAGTAAGAAATACACAAATTATTCAACTTACGATCTACACTGATAACATTTTGCTCGGATAAACCCGCAAGCAGGACTATCACGGCAAGGATGGCGGAAACGTACTTCATTTTGAAGCAGATAATTGCTACTGAATTAGTTGTTCTTTACTCTTTTAAAAGTGAGTTAACCCTCGGTGGATCATCTGTATTTATACAAGGTTGTTAATCCCCTGGACTAACGTCAACTTCAGGCACGCTATCAGCGCCTGCCAAACTATTCCAAACTAGCACTTGTCAGGGATTTCGGCTCTGAAATCATATTAGTGTACGTAAAGTGACTAAAGAGTATTGCAAAACTCAGCCAGAGGTAGCGGGTCAGGTCAGCAGGTGACCTTGCAAACCCATTTTAGTTGGTTCTCTAAAAAAGATGACAAATCACATGCCAAGGTTCTCTACCATTTGGGATATATGGTCAACGCAACGTCATTACACAGAGGTCAGAGGGCAGGCCAACTTCTGACCTGACCTATTTATATCCTGACCTCTATCCCGTAACCGTAATAGGGCATTAAACCCCGAAATCCGTTTAGTGCTTTTGGCGATATATACTACATACGGAATGGAGACACACGTCTAAACTTAGTATGTGTAATGATGCTTAAAAAATTACATCTACGTATAATAATGATTTTGGGTGTCCAGGTCCAATTTCTGATTGACGCGCCAGCGCGTGCAACGCATGTTTGAGTTCAACTTGAACGTTGTCGAGCAATGATTTCAGTTGGGATTAATGGGTATTATCGAGCTAGGGTGAAATCTGGCAGTTCGTTTACATAGACATACGTGTCGGGTTAATACGCAATGAGATTGGTTTGCGTCTTTTAATTTGTTATGTTGAGCGAAAGGTAAAACTCGCACATATTTCACAAGAAAACTATAAAACTAACTACCTTGCCCTGTTATGGCAATTGTCAGCAGATTATTTAAGACTAATTTAGGCTTGTAATATTGTCGTCTGAGGAAGCGAATACGTCCTACATTCGAATGATTCAATGCTTTGAATGTGATTAGCTCATAAATTTGTTTTATGTATCGGGCGATTTTTATTCTTATCCTAGTGTATGTTTTGGTTTTCAATGTGTTGATGCTGCGACTAGGACTAAGACATTGCGTATTGTATAATATTCACATATTACAACTAGACGCAAGACATATTGCGTCGTGTCTAGGTGCGTTTTCTTTATGCCGTTCCGCACTAGCTGTTTAATCACTTTGCGCAAGTGTTGATGAAAATGATGTAAAGAAGACTGAAAATTACATAAAAATATTTGAAGCTTTTAGAGCTGCAAAGCATAAGTTGGACAAACGAAACATCCCACATTCTCAAATGACATAGCTACAGTAAGTTCACATTCCTATTCCTCAACAAGCAAGCAATTTTACTTTTTTAGCATATTTCATAATACAATCCAACCCCGTGACAGTTCAAAACTTTTGTCCATAAGCTAATATTCCAAAACCAAGAGCAAAATGTGACGTCCAGTGACGACGCGTTGATGTGTGGATTATCCCAACATTTTCATCAGCGGTTCAGCCGTTTGAATTGTCGGTATGCCAACATTGCACTTGAACTTGTTGCCCTCAATAATTTCTGCGAAGAGCGGCTGACGCAACTTGGATTAAATAAATATTTCCTCCGTGAGTTTTTCTATCTGTCACAGTAGTCATTGTCAACTGTTCCCCCATTCATAGCTTATGATTGCAATTGAGTGCTGAAGAGTTTCGCAGGGGACTCGTTCCATCAAAATTTATGACACGAGCAAACCGGACTCACCTGCTTGTTTAATTTACAAATGAGAGTTCTTGTACTACATTAAGCTTTTCAGCATTGCACAGTCGCATTTAGTAATTTCTGTCAAACGTGAGAATCAAGTGTTTACACGCACCAGAATCACTTATTAATTATAAACCACGTACAATGCTAATGCTTATGTGGCATGCTACTATACGGATTGGCAGTAATCCTTTGTTAAATAAATAGGGCTTACGGGTCGTGCCAATGATCCGCTAATCCTGGGTTCGATCATCGGGGATTCCAGAAACTTTAGAATTACACTTGATAGGTGTGAGTGATCCATTTGCGTGGTATGCGATTTGGTTAAGCTTAGCTGTCTTTGGATTTGGAAATTTGAAGTCTAATGAACATGATTTACAGCTGCGGGTGACGTACATCCGGTAATCCTTTAATTCTAAACGCTCAGTGGAAATGACCAATTTATAGGAATTTGACAGTTCACTTGCGGATAGCAAAGCAAACGTCATGTCAGGAGTGTGGATGTACGTTTTCAACACGACAAAATGGCACACAAATAATTACCCTTTTATGGTAAACTGATTCAAAGAATCTTAAAAATTATTGTTTCTCGACTGATCCGTTGAGAGATCTAGCCCGGATTAGGTAGAATTCATTTTGACCATGTCAGAATTTAACTGCTTCTTTTCTTCCAATCTCATCATCATGTAATGCAGTATTAGTGGCTTACTGGCTTAGTGAGTAAGTTTTGCAGAAAAATAAAGTTAAAGTGCAGTCAAACAGCATAAGCTATTTATGGCATTGGCTTCAATTAACGATCATCACATCATATCACAACTAATCATTTGTTATTGCATGAAATAAGCAATATTTGCTGCGCATGTTTATTGAAGTATTAGAAAGGTCAAATTCCAGAATTGTTTTTGGGGACTAACTCAATATATGGATTATATGAAGCTATAATCTTATTCACATGTTTGTGACCTGTGAGCAGTACGTCGGAGAATATGGATACGAAACGAGACTTTAACATTAAACTTTAACCTTTGCTACTGGTAACGTCATCCAACGGTTTCCTGAATAGTGTAGCAATGCGTGTGGGCGGGCCATTTTTCCTTCGGGGGCTTCGACGTCGAATGGGGGATTTCGTATTAGCAGTCAAGCTTTGGCAGTCCAAAAACAAAAAGAGACCAATTGCATTTTTCTGCATACAAATGCAAACCACTGCCCTAAATATCTTAGCTCAGTTGTTCTGACACATATTTATTATATTATTTACTCATACTTCATTAAATATTAAATGGAGAAACATCCATGTGTTTTGTTAAACAACACTTGAGTTAATTTATTGGCCCAGTCATAACTAACTGACTCATTGTTTTTGAGATCATTCAGTACGGCGCGGCACACCACTGTAGTGATCTAGAGACTATTAGAAATTAATTAAACTCAAATTTGGTACCAGTTTGTTTAAAATTAATTTAAAGGGCTCAAGTGGAAGGCAGTGTGTACCACACCACGCACCGCACCGTGAAGAAAAATTAAATAGTCTTGGTAAGTAATCGCAAATCATGTTTGTTTTAGAATTTACCAATAATTCATACGTTGCGTTAACACTAATCCATATCAATCAAGCACTAGCACTGCACTACTGGACTGCAATCATGGAACTTGGATCGCGAATCGCAGCGGATCAGATTTTTTCGCAAAGAATGGATGGCCGGGGCTACCTGAGTCAAGACAATGCATTGCAGGATGCACGGCACGACCGGGTAGTGCAAAGATAAAAAAGGAGAAAATCCGACAAGCAGGCAAAATACACGCATGTGACATTCACTTACTTTTATTATTCTTAGCCAGATCCACAATTGAAAGGAGTAATCATGTCACGCCACAACAGTTCATTAGTAAAATCCTTGCAGATTAAGAGTTTAGTTGGAGTTGGTGTATAACCAAACAAGTCGCCTCGTCATCATTTGTAGATAAGTTGACAAGTTGGTAGGTCAACTAGTCAGCCCACGGACACGGCCAGGCAACACCAACCAACTCTGCCATTGACTGATTCCATTTGTAAGGTTTTAGACATTTTATGTTATTTAAAGTTTGACTGTCAAATAATTAATGTAATGATGACCAGATGATATCTTCATGTGTCTTTTGTTGATGTTATTTTACAATATTACAGAATGCTGCAGGCCCACAGACACTTCGCGAATGACCATTCAGATTAGAGTACGAAGGAGTGTGCCATCATATTAACTCGTCACCTGTGACGTGTCTGTGAGCTATTATTGCAACTGTTGACTGACATGCCCTGAATGAGAACTCCAAGCTCGTATTGATGGCAGATTGGATGACTAATGGTTTTCTAAACTTTGGTCCGGTCCAAGGGTAGGCTGATTTAAACAAGAAAATGCGACACGGAAAATGACCATTTTGTTAATTAGTAAGTAAATCTTGTTGAAAAATGTTGCTCATCCTCAAATGAATTTGCTTGCTATCAATTCATGCAAACAATTTCTACATAAAACAACTGTTCGTGATAGGTTGATAATTAATGATATGCATTCAAATTTGTTTAAATTCACAGAAATAGAAGTCCTTTTCTACTACAATTACAATTGACCTTGATTACGATACGATGAGTAAACCAAGTGAACCTCCTACCGAGGTAACCAACAACAATACTCGTACTTTATCTAGTAAGCGACAAGCGAGACTTATGTTCTAATAGTAGGGATCTTTCTAAAATTTTCAGATCCTTTGCCAAATATTTAAGTATCTGGGCCCGAGTCATTTATCACGAGCTCGAGCGGTGTCGAAACGATGGTGCGTTATTGTCGATCACCATTTCATTCATTTATTCGAATTTAACTTTCAAGCGTTGGGTCCCAGAATGGCTATATTCCTTGCAATGGCTAAGAAGAGGGAGTCATTTTTTAAAAGCATCACCAAATATCGACTTGGAACCAAGGCGGAACTCCGACACCCTGCAGATTTAGATGCCCATAGAAAGTTCTTCAGTGAGTTTGGCCCCACAATCAAATCGCTAACACTCAATAAAACTCTGCATTCGTCTCATCTATTGTTTCTGTTCACCGAGGAAGTTAATGCCCACTTGAAGTTCTTGGAAGACCTTGTGATTGGAGTCATCCTACCACCTAAAATATTATACCACGTACCCTTACAATTTCTTGCCAATCTGCAGCATCTGAAATTAGTTGCAGCTATAGAGGTTCCGGAACACACTTTATTGGAATTTTTCAAAAGATTCTTGGAAAGCGGACATAGTTTGAAATCATTTGCTTTGGAAAATGAATCTTACAATGGTGTAGTCAGCCGTGGAGACGAGGCGGTGACTAGCTGCTTTAGTAACATTTTCAAGTCTCCACATTTTGAAGCACTTAGAATTTTTTCAACCATGTTTCCAATGAGTGACTTGGATTTGTGTGTAATGACAGTTGGTGTGGAAGGGTCAAAACTTCAAGATCTGATTATACATCTGAAGAAGGATGTTTCTGCCCAAGTGCTCTTTCAGTTCCTCTCCTCTCATCGGAATTCTCTAAGACGGCTCGAATGTTTCAATGTCAGATATCAACTTCTGGAGAACTTTCCAGAAATGCAGCTTGTGGAATCATTTAAATTTTCCGTCCCCGACCGCGATTGCTGTAAGCGCATTGTTTCCAGACTTGATGTGGTGAGAAGCTTGCCAAATTTAAGGGAACTAGAATGTTGGTGGTTTTTCCCACGAAGAGTTTATGAACATCAGATTTACCACCCAAATTTGAGAGTCCTGTGTTTGCATTTCTACCCAGTTGGGCACGAGTTGGTTCATGCATTCCTGGGAACCATTCCTAATTGGTTTCCGGGTTTAACAAGACTTGAAGTGCATCATTCCAAAGATTTTACTCTTTCCCCTAAACACATATTGGATCTTCAACAAGAAAGGTAATGCATTAGTATTTTCGGGGAATTCCTTTTCATATGATTGATAACTTTGATGTGCTGTGCAGTCAAACTGAAGGTATGTTTTTTTTGATTTCAGTAACTGTGGCAAGAGCGTTTGGACCAAGTAAAATTCAGACGCCTGGAAACTATTCACACACTCACTGAATTCAGACTTTGGAGTGATTATGGTTAGTGTGGTTTATTCGGGTTGTGTGCTTTGATTATGAGATGCGTACGGGTTTCTCCGAAAGGGGATAGCTATGTTATTATCACAAGGCTTTAAAATATTGTGATCCAACTGATTAGTCACGTCGTGTATTTCAGTATTTGTAAAACAGTGAGGCTTTGTCAAGCGTGTATAGATTTAATTACGTTTAATATAACTTTAATAAGGTAACTTAATAAATTCAAGACCTCTGTAAATCCTTATGCCAAATTTAATAATTTTCATACAACGACATTCATTGTTTTGCTTATCAGTCTGTTTTTGTACAGCTTTATTATCTTCATTTACAAGTGCTTGTCTCATACATACTGCTTACTTTATTTCAACTCGCTCGTTCGGTTTTTTAATGCGCTTTGGACTTACAAATAGTTTTTGAAATATTCTGCTAACACACTCCTTGATCTGCATCAATGGTTGAGTAATTCCCATTTACGAGATTTTGGCATATTAGGAGGCAGTCTATGCCAGCCCATCAACTTCCGCTTTGATACAATACAAAATGTGCCCGTGCAAGAATTCAGTTGTTTAACTGAGGCTGTTTTACACTACTTTCGGCAACTTGTACAATCGTTAGACTTTTTGGCACTTTGATCAGTATATTTTGTGACAGCGCAGATATACACATCTACATTGGAAACACGTACGTTGGGATTAGTCCTATGGCTTGGACTTTTTAATCTTGGGAATTTTAAAGCCTGACAGGAAGGTTCTGGGACGAGTCTGCGGAGCTCGCAAAATTTCTGCAGTTTCTACTCTTTCTTCATTTGTAGTGCCCAAAGACTTACTCTGGCCATTGGGTTTCCTTTTTTCTGGTTTTGTACTTTTTAAGGACTTACTGGTTGATGATCTCCTTGTATTGTCATCTATTTGTGCTTCCTTTCTTAACGTTTTCTTAATGTAAGGCCCGGATTCGCTAAATGACTGGTGCGGACGGCCTGTTTCAGCTAAACTGTGATTAGGCTTATGTGTTGGCCGCGCTTCAGTTTCAGAAGGTACAAGTGCTTTCCCTCTCTTCGGCTGCGCTCCCAATCCATGCAGCTGGTTGACCTGGAAAGACTTTCTAAACTCGTGTAATTTCGAAATTCGGGGCTTGGCTTTACCAGCAATTTTCTCTTGTACTCTTTCTCGAATTAAGTTCAGCCGTCGCTGTTCAAGTTCTAAGAAACTTTTGTTACTGTGAGTCTCCGCGACAATCGGACTGTGAGTACTTGATTTGCTGGGTCGATTTTCAGTTGAAGTCCGAGGAGTGTGCGCAACTCTGCCAACGGTGGGCAAATCTGAAGTCGGCTTTACATGGGCAGGTGCAGTTGGATTACTAGTAATAGCCGACTTTTGATTATTAACACCAAGAGGCCGCTCCATTGTGGGATTTGGCAAAGTTTTGTCGTAAATCAACTTATATTTTGTACCATTATGGTTACCATTTTGAGACACCCGTGAATTGCTGGGTGGATTTGTGTATTTGCTGGGGTTGGGCCTGGGCACTTTATCATGGCCAACACTGGGGGTGGTCACTTTGTCTTGACTAATATTGGGGGTGGGCACTTTGTCATGACTGATACTGGAACTGGGGGTGGGCACTTTGTCATGACTAATACTGGTAGTACGTTGCTGATTAACAAGGGGTGAGACGCGTGCAAATTTGTTTGGCTTTACAGAAGTCGCAACTCTGTTTCTCCAAGATTTACTACCAATCTTGTGCTGGAATATGGTTAATGGTGCTGAGTTCTCACAATGATTCCGACTTGGAGCATGTTTTTGGCTAGTATTTGGCATTGGTACTGACAACGGTTCTTCCAATTGAGTTGGATTTTGGAAAGTCTGCCTGTGGTTTCTAGGAGAAGTGCTTGCTTGGGAACAGTCGTATCTGATTTGTGACCCTGAAGTGATGTTGGCTGGCAAATCATGTTTTTGGCTAGTGCTTGGCATTGTCACTGATAATGGTTCTGCCAATTGAATTGGATTTTGGAAAGTCTGTCTATGGTTTCTAGAAGTGCTTGCTTGGGAACAGTCATATCTGATTTGTGACCCTGAAGTGATGTTGGCTGGCAAATCATGTTTTATGGCTAGTGTTTGGCATTGTCACTGATAATGGTTGTGCCAATTGTGTTGGATTTTGGAAAGTCTGTCTATGGTTTCTAGGAGAAGTGCTTGCTTGGGAACAGTCATATCTGATTTGTGACCCTGAAGTGATGTTGGTTGGCAAATCTACCGGCGTTGAGTGAAGTGCGGCATCAAAGTAGAGTTGTGGTCGACTATCAGGTGCTGTACTATAACTATAAGGTTGGCTAATGCCAGTGTTAGATGAACTAACTCCGATCTGTGTACTATTAGAATTGGTCTGGCTTCCTGTTGATCCGAAGCTCACTGGATTCAAGTCAGTTACCAAGCCAAACATTGGGCTCTCAACATTATTCAAGCTACTCGAATTCACGACAATAGCTGGACGTATATGCCTGGTAGATTCTATAACTCTTGAGAACTCGTAGTTCCTTTGATCCTGACAATCCAGGTGAATTGGGCCACTACTTCCCGATATTCTAACGCCCCTATCGGTGTGATCAATGGCTGGATTCTCTTGTGGAGGAATAACCGAACTAAAACTTAACTCAATTTCTGATTCAGCTCTCACATTTGTTAAATGATCACTACTCATTGAATGTTCATTTATATCCACTGCAGGTTGCCTTGCCGGACTCCGGAAAATTGCCGTCGTATTGAGTCTTGAGTCGTATAATGGGATTGAGCTGTCGACTTGACTATCTTGGCCTTGGCGTTCGAAATAATAGTTCATGGAATTACGGCTTTGGGATCCAATCGTAATGTCTTCTTCACAAACTACTACTTTAGTCGGGTCGAAATCCCAATCTGTCACAACAGTAATCAAATCTTCCCTAGCATTTTGGGTTGAGGTTGTCACAAAACTTGGCTCAGCTTCTTCATTGTCGCTTTCACTAATACCAATACGGTTTTCAGGAAATGCGCTCGGGATTGGATTTTGACGTACCATTTCGTAGAGCTCCTCCTGAACAAAATCCATAGTACCCAACCCAAAGTTTTCGTCTGCACTGACATCAGTGATGACTTCTGTCATCCACTGAATGGTTTCCAGCTCTTCCTGTAGTTGCAGAGAGCGACCTTGTTCCTCAATTTGGGACTTTCTTTCCTTAAGATACGGAAGAAATCCTCGAAGGCGTTTCATTTTTTTCAAGACGTCTGGACTCACACCTGTCTGCCTGCTGACCTCTGTAAACCCAAGCAGAAATCACATACAAGGGGTACAAAATAAATATGGAATTCTACCGATTTTATAAAATTGAATCATTACCAAACAAGTCAATTCGCCTGCCGGATAGTAAATTTCTATCTGTTCTTTTGCTATGTGTCATTTCTCTTTCCCAGTCCAAAGCAGTAGGTCGACTTGGCAAAGTTTGACGTTGCTTTTGTCGGCGTGAACTGTAATAGTCGCGACCTCCAGGGTTAAAGTAGCTGTCACCCATTATCAAACAGTGTTCTGTTTGAAGCAAGTACTAAAAGAATAGGCCACTACTGTAGTGGAATGCCCTCGTCACCAAACCTGAAACATTATTAAATACACAGTCAGTTACAAAAACACTGTACATTTTGCAAGATTCTCGACTAATTACTGTGCAACATGTCAACTCTATCAGATTTGAATAAGACAACTTTAAAACTTAATGTGATTTGAATTTGGACCTGATACATCACAAAATACAAATGCGTAATCATTTTTGCCGTGTTGCAGGCTTCATGATTTTACAATAAGAAACTACATCTGATTACACGCAGGCTTCAGCTGCGCTAATTACAAAATCAAAATAAGCAAGTAGACTTAATTAAACCTCATATTAGCAGTTTGTCTCTACCCTCTCTCTTCTTGGAAGTTGATATCCGACCTACCATATCTTGGGGTGTGGTTTCCATTTGACTGTCCTGCACCATGCTAAACAGTTATGCCTTTCAAAAATAAAGAATTGTAGCTTAACTTTGCCTAAAACTGGGCCTGCACAGGCTGCAGTTTTAAAGGGAAAATTATTTGCCGGTCAAATGTTTAGGTGGTAAATAACAGCAACTTCTTGTATTCCAATACCCCATGTGACTCGTACGCAATAAGAAATATGTGGGACTAATACGCTGCAAAACCGGGCATCTGCTTTAGAATTACACAACACAACACACTGCACTGTAATGGTGAAATGGTAGACACGCGGAAGCGGAAGCTTAGTGTTCTCAAAACATTATTGGCTTAATTCCAAGAATATACTCACTACCGACTAAAACTTAGCAATAGTTGAAATGAAGCTACATTCGGTGTTAAATGTAAGTGCTTAACACATCCTAAGATATTCATATTATACTAAATTCATTTCAATCGTTTATTTTCGTGAATTTGATACATAGTATTGTTTTTAGGCAGGATTAAATCGACAGTTTATAAAATTGAAAATGAACACCCAATTAATTTGGTTTGCTACACTGAGCGTGCTGTTAGGAGCCCCTTGGGTTCTGTACTTCAACACCAATTACTTTTCCGCCGTCCAAAAGTGCAGTATGACTACTGAAGTGAAGGAACATTTTGTTCGTGAGAGTCTGTATGAATCGGAGCGGGTTTGGTCCGAAGGGGTTGAAAGAAGAAAGCAAAATTTTATTAATTGGGAATCTCTTACTACCAATCCTTGGGCCCAGACTTACATGTCATCAGTCTTGGACTATCACTATCCAAACTTTAACTGCCCACATATTGTACAGCGGTTTGGAGGGATTGGGTCCGATAGCAAATGGATTTGCGGATGGGATCAAGTACGTAGTCGCGGAAATGACTGCACAATTTACTCAATTGGGACAGCGAAGGATAAAGCTTTCCGTGAAGAAATGGCTGCAAAATCCTCGTGTACTCTGCGTGTAATTAATAGCGTAATCCAAGCAAATTCCACAATTCCGTTGCTGAAGTATTATCCACATTTAAACGCGAGTTCATTTACAATGGGAGGGATGGGCTTTTACTGGACAGTGATTGGATTGGAAAGAAGTATAAGAGAGGAGATGGAAATCCATGGAGACAAATTCATTGACATTTTACATGTGGACGTGAATGGAGCTGAAGTTAATTTACTTACGCAATTCGCAAAGGATTTCCCCATTTCCCTTCCAGTCGGTCAACTCCTACTTCAGGTGCATTTGGTTGTGTTAACACAGGAACGTCTTTACCGTCAACTTAAGACTTGGATGGAGACCCTTGAATTAGCAGGCCTCCGATTATTTAGAGCAGAGCCAAATGTGAATGGACTTTATTATGGGGCTAACGATCCTGCCTACTATGACTTATCATTTTTAAACATTAAGACTGACCATGCAGTCCTGCATGCTTGAGATAACAAAATTGATGTTTAGTCCGTCTACAATGTGTCTCGTCGTTATCTTTTACACTATGTGCGTGTAATATCATTAAGTTATCTAATGTGAAATAAAAGTTGGTGTTCTCCAAATATTGTGCATTGAACTCTGTTCTGAATAATTTTGATCATCGTAAAATGTTTAATGCAAAACAACGCAAACACATAACTTAAAGCCGCTTTGCATAATTTAATTAAACTTAATTGATCGTTCTGACAAAACTATTTTTCTTAAAAAGCCAAAAACAGTTAGGCGGAGGGGAAAAAGCAGAATATTTATCAAATTTTTGTTTTTGGATTTAAAATACTATATTCAACAGGATCATTAAATTAATGCACGAACGGATATATACAACATTACAACAATATCTTGTTTAACTCAGAAGGAAAACAGTTGGTTTCTGTATGCTACATTCATTGCACACGATATTTGCTAAAATCTCACAAAACCCTGTAGTTTTTCCAAGCCAAACATCGCTTTTATAAAATTGTATTTGTGCTATTTGAATTATCCACACATGTGATAAAAGAACACTCCAACTTCTCATTTGTATCAATGTTATGTAATGATAAGGAAACGCTTGCAGGTAAAATAAAACCAATAACCCTTTATTGGGAAATTTATTCCACGTTAGAATCTCATGCATATATTAAAAGGAGCACAAATTCCACCTGTTGTTTCTAACAGTTTAATAAATCACATGTATTCGCGTATTTGAAAAGGCATTTGTCAAAAACAAACTGCGGATACTGAGTGTCCACTTCGGTTATCTTGACAAAATAGAAGATAAGGCGGTCGTTTATATCATAAGGATGAAAGTTCAGACTATTCAGTCATGCTGGATTAAAACCTACTTCGGTGAAGCACTCCACTGCATTGCAGCAACCGAATTGAACTCTGAACCTGTTGCTCATCATGGAATGCTGCTGTTGCTTAACATTTTGGTTCCTCCTTACCAGCCTAATCACCGCTTTCTTCTTCTTTACTTCAAGAAAGGATCCACCAAAAATAGCCGGTGTCTATTGTCAACCAGGGAAATTCTATTACGTGAAATTAGTCGCGTTCTATTTGTTAATGAGAATTCGAAAGGTGGGAACTACAACAAATTGAAATTATCCACTTTACAATTCGTTATCGAGTATGTTAAAATAGTAAACTTAAATACTTTTCTAATTTCATATTTAGTGGAAGGACGCAAGAGATAAAAGCAAATCCAAGGACCACACGAAGCTAGAAACTTACGAGTCTGGCTATGGCACAAGTTCCAAGAATTCACCCGAAGAAATGGATAAGGTTCAACCCTTGTCAGATCATTTCCAAGCAATTGATGCAATATATTTCAATGGCGCAAACTCCGATGGATTTTATATTGTTACGGGCACTGCCAGGAGAGCTCATGGTGCCATCAATGGATTCATGATTATCAGGATCCCGGAGCTTGGATACCTCGTTTCACCAAAATTCCCGGACACAATGCTCTTTGATGGCTCGAATGAATATTTTGGGGCTGAAGGTTTCCGTTATGAACCGGTTACTCCGATGAAACACTGGAAAGTCAGTTACGAGGGTCTCTTGAAGTAATTGAATAATTGCATTGAAAATCGTGTCACACATGCTGACCTTTACTTAATGCTAATCTATAATGACATTCCATGTGACTTTATTCAAGGTCATATGGTGAAGATAGCCCAAAGACGTACAAAGTTAATCTAAAAGCTGATTGGAAGACAACGCTGCCTTACTTTGACTATGATGTCATGATTCCTCCTTGGACAATGGCAAGGGCAATTGCAAAGGAAACCTGGAGTCGGGAATATTTTCAAATGCTTAAAGAGTATGTAGATAAATTCCAATCAATTATACCAATTATAATTTTTGTATTTATGTGCATTAGAGCTCATCAAACCCACTATGAACAGCACGGCAATTTGAAGGGTGAAATTGAAGTGGATGGCAAGAAATACAAATTTGACACGCCATCTATGCGGGATCACAGTTATGGTAATTAAGTAACGTATTTATGTATTTATAATTGTATGCATCCTGTGAGCGGGACTAGGCTTCGGTACACATTGTGGAAATATTCTCAAACTTCTTGCAGGAGTTAAACGTGACTGGAAATTACTGCATCGGTACATTTTCCACATGTTTAGTCTAGAGGACGGGCGTCGATTTGACGTAGGGAATGTCTGTCAGCCTGTAACCTCTTCATGGTGTGCAATATTTCCTAATTAATTAATTAAGTAACTTAATTAATCTTAATTCCATTTCAAATTATTCATGCTATTGCAGTTTGGAATTGGGATACATGTACGAAGCTGATGGATCACTCCACGCTTTGGAAATGGTAGACATGCCGCTGGAATACCTCGGAGAAAATGGCTCACCACCCCAAGACTATGGAATGACTGTCCGAGCCACAAATGGGAAGGAATACTACATTCAAGTCCAAGTATTGGAGACACAGGAATTGTACATGGGATGGGAATGGGAGGCTAGGATTGTGGAGAGACGTTGCAAATTTACCGTCAACGGAGTTGTGGGTTATGGCATATCCGAGTGCCAGTACCGGAATACAACTGGGCGACCTAGTGAACATTCAGCCAGGGACCCAGAATGGGTTAAAACTGTTCGTACTACGTGAATGGATTTTTATTTCCCAGATTAATCTTGATTTGCTAGTCATTGATTTAAGAAACTCTTGGGCGAGTACTTATTACAATGTAATGTGCACGAAACGTGTAATTTAATTCTGTGGACATCAAAATATAGTTAAAATCACGAAATAACATGATGATTTACAATAATATTAATTTAAATTGTATTATCTGCCATCCACTCAACAATTTGGTCTCCAGCCAGTTTCATCCAATCAATGTTGGCTTGAATATTTGCACGTGTAGTTTGTAGTGACCTCAACACTTCCTCATTACCAATAAAATCATCTCCGTGGTCCTCAATAAAGTCCGTTAGCTAATATATTTTAAACAAACGAAATCAATGGTAGAGTTTTGTGAAAAAAGCCTCCCCGCACTGACTTACATCAGTTAACTCAGCATTCGAGTGCCAGTGAGCACTAAGTGCAGACACAACTGCGGCAAATACACCAGCACCGCGTTCTGCAACCTCCAAATTTTCCTTAGCAAATGTATACATCATGTCTCGCCCCAAGGGATTATTTGCTATTCGCTGCAGCAAAGTGTTTCTGTCACCGGGTCTTATTTCATTCACATCAAATGCCATTTCTGCCAATCTGTGGTATAACAGGATTTCTGCTAGTTTAGCTATGAGTTGAGGATTAATTAGAATGATTATTTTTGCTTTATTTACGTGCTAAGGAGGGTGACATCTGTTGTGCATGCCAAAGCTGCAAGAAGTCGAGCCTTGACTCCTTCACGAGTTGCATCTTTTTGATATTCACTTAAAATGAAGTCAAACCCATTTTCTTTGCTTAACGATGCTGATGCAGCACAGAAGTATACGGGCTGGAGATCCACAGGTACCGGAATTCTAGAAACAGCAATAGATTATTCGGGGATGTTATATTTTGCTAGGCACATTTTCCTGGAATTTTGTTGAAGTTTACGCATGTTGTACTCACGGATCAGTCGGAGATGTCCAAAGTTGAAAAACTCGTTGCGCTTCAGTGATACACTTTAAGCTCCCAAGTCCACATGCCCAGTCTACAAGTAGTGACCTCAGGATAACCGCAACTCCTATGTCATCCGAACCTTGCTCTAATCCAATTATGTCCAGCGCAGACTCTAGTTTCGGCACTAAATATTCCTAAAATAAATAATTAATTCTAATTCCAAACTTTTATCTCTAGAAAAACTAGTAGTTATACCGATAAAGTTTGGAATCTAGGTGAGCCACTAAGCATATTGTACGTAGGTCTCAAATTAGTGAAGACTGAACTCCAGACAACAAAGCTATCTTCTTTGTCCATATACTTTGTTAAACTGATAGATGCATTGATGTGATCATAACCTGAAATAGATTGACCAAATTTTACCAAAATTTACTTCTGTGCTTCTAAAATGATGAAGGGACGAACCAGCAATCGCAAAGTGCCAATAATCATCAAACAATTGACTCCGACTTCCGGGACTTATTAACTTTGGATTTGACTCAAGTTGAGTCCGAATGAGGTCCAACAAATCCGAATCATACCAAACCCTATAATATCCTGACGCGTCAGGATTGAGTATTAGCCATTTGGTGGTATCAATACCATCCGCGTGAGACAAGAGAATGTCTGACTGACGAATCCATAAATTCGGAGTTAATGTTGCAGTTGGACTTGATTCTGAAACAATTTTTACGGGAATGTGCCAGAAATCAGTTTCCAGGTTTTCATCGAATCGGAAGAATCGTTCCTGTAATTTAAAAAACGCTCTATTCCATTAGTTTGTATTGTAGTAATCGCCTTTCCTTAAATGAATTTATTGGAGGCAATTCTAAATTATTTGAAAATGTTCTTTTCTTACTTGTGAAATGAAAATCCGCGTTGTACCAGCCTTCGAAACTCGAACAAGTGGGTAGCCCGGTTGTAATGTCCAAGTATCCAATATTTTCTTCACAGTTAAATCCACTGGTAATGGATTCACTGGAGCCTCCGATGCAGCAGCATCCAAACTGGCAAATAAGTCGTCCTGATCTGCACCCTTGTATTGCCTGGAAGGAAATAAGAAATCTTGTATTTTCCACGTATGTTAATTGCTTAGAATTTCAGTGCTGACTCACATTTTCTCCAAATAATGAATAAATCCGTTGTCTATAATTTCCTGGGTCAAGAACCCCTGCGCCATCCGAAGCAAGGCGCCACCCTTTGAATACGAAATCGTATCAAATATGTTCATCCAATCATCCGGCATTTCCGCAAATTTTACGGGATGCGAATTCCGTTGCTGATCGACTCGCATGGCCGCCTGTACACTTTCCGCAGGAAATGCTTCCTCGGGTTCAAATTCAGGATTTGTTGCCGCCACACCTTTGTACGCCATGTAATTGGCCAGGCCTTCATTCAGCCAAATCTGATCCCAGAAAATACAGCTGACCAAATTCCCGAACCACTGATGGCTTACTTCGTGGGAAATTGTGCTGGCACTGCTCTTCTTTTGTGCTTCTCCATTTTCGCCTCCCAGCCAAATGAGTACATTCTCCCGGTAAGTATTAAGTCCCCAGTTTTCAAGGGCACCGGCTGGAAATCCAGGTACAGTGATCGAGTCCAATTTTGACAAGGAGTAATTAAATTTGTAGGTTTTCTCAAAATAATCCAAGGATTTTGCTGAAGTCTCTGCGGCAAAGTCCCCGCCACCAATCTCAATGGTTCGCTTGTTTGCCCATGCCTGTGAAGTCATAAAAATGTTAACCATGCGCATGTTGCCATTAATTAACTTTTTTAAAATTTACCTTAACATCTTTCGCATAATGCCCCGGGGGCGCAATCGCTGCTTCGTAATTTGTCGAAACAACTATCATACAAATCAGATAAGTCGGCATGATAACTGTCCTCTCATAATGATCCCAAAACCAATCGCCGCTGCGGGGGTAAATTTGAATTACTAGGCGTTACTCCATTATCCAATTGAACGCTTTACCTATCGGTTTTGATTTTGCTACATTTATATTGAGTATTTAAACTTGTCTCACTCTTGTACAGTCTCATTTATTGCAGTGTGTGCCAACGACTGATAAGCTGCTGTTCGGCCAATAATGATGTCAAACGTTGCTTTCAGGTTCGGCTCATCAAAGCATGGGAACACTCGTCTTGCGTAATGTGGTTCGAGTGTCGTAACGGACATGTAGCTAAAATTAGAATACAAATATATTTTTTCAATTGGCAATTGTATTGCGGATGCTCTTAGATAGAAAATGCATTACGGGTTCCGCACTAAAATAATGCATTTCTTAAATGTAATTTAATATTTTCTCCTGCATTTTGAGCATAAAGTACCTTGTGCCTGAAACATCAGGATCAATGTAATCAGCCCCCGATAAACCAAACGGTGAATGGATGTCAACCACAGTGGTAAAGGGAATGAAGATTTTGTAGTCTGCGCCCTGTTGCAGGGGAGTGGCTACAGTAATGATGTAGAAATCCGTTGCATTTATGAAATCATGAGACACTATTGGTATTGCTGGTTCGCCAGATATTGGAGTCACCTGGTTGTAAGAATAATTTTTAGAATCTTTCCGGTTTTAGTAATTATTAATTGAAAAAAAAAGCCGGACTTGAGTTAACTAAAACTTACTTGGACGCCGTCTGTGTCGATTGTAATTGCTTGTGGATATCTGTGAAGGGTAATATTGATCGTCGACGTAACACACGTGACTAAAATAGTAACTTCGGAGGGCGCATCAAATTGTTCGAAGTCAGGCATGACATCGAGGATTGGTCGCTGCTTAAGAGTGTAGTGATATGGGACAACATGATTGGGTAGCCTGTATCGTGGAGTCGGTGCATAGGGTTTACTCTCGTAATTAAAATTAAATGGTGACGAATTGTCGTCTATAGTTGGAGAAATTTGGAGGGATGAAAACTGCGCAGAAACTAATACTCCTGAAGAAATGAAAACAGCTAACCCTAAAGTAACACTAAATTTATTCAAACTCATTGTAACAATAATGACACTTGCGAGCACGACGGATTCTCTGTTATGTTAATTCCGCAGGTTAGAAATTGAATTAAATACTAGTGGAATAATCGCGGATGATGAAAGCACCCTTTTAATGCAATCATCCGTGTTCGTGCTATTCAACAGGAATTCGATCTCGGTGTGGACCAAGGTCCTGCCTAATTTTCAAACTCAAGTGGTTAGCACTGCTATCTGCTTTGTTCCGATTTGACTTTGTTTAGTAATTGGTAGTGCAAGATTACAAATGAATAGCATACACATGTGAATGACATAATAAGCGCGTTTACCTGTTCTATGAGGATGCAATATGATACCGTGGTAGAGCAAGAATATATTTAATACACAAATGTCAAGTGGATGTGGACACTATTTTTTACGCGAGCGATTGTACAGGTTTTTATTTTCAAAAGCTTGCCTGGAGGATACCGCTAAATTGTAAATTTTGATCGTAGAACAAAAGTAAAAGACAAAGAAATTAATGGATTTTGCGGTGCGCTCATGCCCCCAAGGTATAATTAGTAAACCTCTCCTGCATTTAATAGCGTCTCCTTCAAAGGAGCATATGAAGCCTTCCGCGGAAAGGGGGCAGACAAAGGAGTCTTGTTTCCATTAGCACCGGCCACACATTAGTGCAATTTCGAGTGAATTTTACAACAAAATTGTTTTCATAATGTAATCGCCAATAAGCGATTTAGGAATTAATGATAATTTATCGACTAATCTAATGTTGATCGCTTCAAGGCATTTTAGTTCGGCGAAATTCTCAAAAAGTTTGTTGACCAGTAATCAAAGAAAAAAAATTTATTCGCCCCTTTTGGCGGGAGGCTTCATATGTGTCTAATACGTGTACGAGAAGATGCGCAAATTCTAATGCTGCATGCAGGAATCAAACATTAATTGCTAAGCTGGACTAACTTACTCTACGGTTTGTCAGTAACACGCCAATTTCAAAACCAAAAAAGTTTGACTATGCTGTTGTGTCGCTTTTGGTTTACGATCTGTAATGGAGTTTGCGCCTTATACAGAAGCAAGTTAGACAATTTTCTCACTACCTGGCTGGTACAGGTGAAAACGGGCCGAGATTTTGCAATCCGGTCCGATCCAAAAAAAATTCATGTCCGATCCGGTCTGGTCCTAAAACTTTCAGGCCTGTTCGATTACGGACCGGAGAATTCCAGCCCGGTCCGTTTACACCTCTACTGGCTAGTGCCACTGGTGCGGTGGTGGCTTGCTTAACATTCATTTGGAACGCCTGAACTATCTAGTATCAATATCAATATCAATTAATATCAATTGAAATTAATAAGAACAGTGGATGAATACTTTTTCGAATATTTCAAGTACTTTAATATACGGTACATTATGTATGATGTATGACAATGGGTGGTAACTTGTATTCCTTGAAATAATCAGTCTATATCAAACAAGAAAAATTAAGTTTTGGGACTTATTTTGTACAAATTTACTACATTTTAATATTTCTATATTATTATATATTGATAATATTTATTCAAAACTACTAGACTAAGCAAGTAATAAATACTAAATAAACAACACAAACATTATAACGGA
>JAAXYW010001187.1:0-23966 GCA_036851895.1 Orthonychiurus folsomi
GACAAAGTATGCACTAATATAATACATCAAAATTCGTCGAATTCTGCGTAATTTGTAAATTTTATGAGTTTGCGAGTTCTTGGAAATGAATTAATGTAGTTTGCGCTCTACTACTATAATGGACTTGCTTTGTTTACAGTTGTCATTGATGATCCGGATCTGATCAAAGAAGTGTTGTCCAGTGACGCCTGGAGTGATCGCCATTTTGATATTTTCTTTGGAATACGATCGTTTGATCATCCTTACGGTATAATAGTTTATTCTTGTTTTGGAATGAACGGCAATAGTTTATTCTTTCCGTCAATAAATCATTGCTCATTACCCCATGTCTGCTGATTTCCAACACTAACACTTTGCAAATGTGAAGGTGTCCTCTTCTCAAATGGTGATGAATGGAAAGAAATGCGACGTTTCACCCTTCGAACCCTTCGGGATTTTGGTTTCGGACGAAGGAGTCAAGAATCCGTTTTGCAAGACGAACTCTCGGACTTGAATTCTCGGCTGGACGCCAAAATAGGTCTAGGCGGCGGTGAAGGTCTGATTTGCTTGGATCAATTATTTACAGTTTCTGTTCTAAATATCCTGTGGTTCCTCGTGGCTGGGGAAAGATTCTCACAAGAAGACCCGCGATTACTTGAATTGAATGATAAGGCCTCGCAAGTCAGTCGGGCAACACCAGTTGGGATTAATCCCATCAACGCCTTTCCATTTCTCAGCATCCGCTCATTGATTCTAGGGTACTCGAAGAATGGGAGAACGATTGTTAACTTTATGAAGGAAATACACGGATTTCTTAGAGTAATCGTATCTAATTTATTAAAGATATAATATTTAACGTTTTTTGCAGTTAAAATTAATGTTGCAGAGCATTTTGGAGGAAAGAAGATCAAAGGGATGCTACCGAGAACATCAGTCAGACTTTGTAGACATTTTTCTCAAGAAAATTGACGAGCGTCAACTTCAATCAAAACCGCCTAGTCCTAACTATTATAATGGTTTGTAGCCAAGCGCAATTCACGGACAAAAGTTGACTTACAATTTAGCTGGATTGTTGCCCTGCTTTTCCAGATAACCAATTCATTACTGTCTTGCTGGACTTGTTTATGGCTGGGTCGGAAACAACGAGCAATACTCTTGAATTTGCCATTCTGTATTCTATACTAAATCCCCATGTTATAACTAAAGTTCAAGAAGAAATTGATTCAGTTGTCGGACAGAACCGATTACCCATTTACTCAACAGATCGACCAAAGTGAATAAAAAACATTTCAAATAGCTTAAGCCAATTGTCGTCGTATTAAGTTAAACTTACCAATTTATACAATACTCTTGTTTAGGATGCCGTACACGGAAGCAACTTTACTTGAAGTTCAGAGGATGGCAAATGTTGTCCCGGTCGACAACCGAAATGCAAGTCAGGATACCACATTGGATGGATATACCATCCCTAAGGTATTAAAAGCCTGTAATAAGTAATGAAATTTAAGGCTACACACAAAACTGAAATATTTTAGGGCTCAGTTGGAATTCTCAATTTACGCAGTGCGCATTTTAACAAATCCGTGTGGGGTGACCCTTATGTTTTTCGCCCGGAACGATTTCTAGACTCGGCGGCCAACGTAGTCAACGCAAGCAAAGTTCTGGCATTTGGAATGGGTACGATTTGCACTATGCAGTTAGCCAAAAACGCACTGTTTAAAATATTTATATTTCTACAGGAAAGCGTGTCTGTATTGGGGAAGCCATGGCTCGAGCAACACTATTCACCTTCTACACGAGTTTTCTCCAGAAGTATACTCTCGAGCAAGATCCAGGACAGCCACCCCCCTCCGCAATTCCGCGGAATGGATTTACTCTATCTCCTAAACCTTATAATGTTTTAATTAAGCACCGATGATGAAATCGTGGGTTACTTGAAAATTAGGGGAAACACGGAACTACGGAACTGGGCCTCTTTTGTTTATTGTCAACGAGTAAAATAAAATTCACGCGCTTGGCGTTTAATAAAATTCACTCGCTTGACGCTTAAATAACGTTTTTCTCAAGAGTGAGGAGTTGAGGAGGTCGTGAAGTTTGGTTTGACACAGTTAATTGCAATCGTTTACAAAATCTATTTAAATATTGAAATGGCATTAAAACAGCTTGATATTCTACGCCGACATCTCTGGAGAAAACCCGGGTTTGAATTTTCATGTAAGCGAATAGTCGGTTCAGGCTCGGAAGCTGGTGGTGGAATATTTCTTCCAGACGCCATTTGATCCAGGAACGTTACTGCGAAGGTCCGAAACACGACATTCACAGCATCTGAGTCCTTAGCGGAGCACTCAAAAAAGGTCATGTTGTGTTTTAAGGCACATTCCTACAAATTTAGTGGCAAATTCAGCAATTCGAGCAATCCAACAACTTGTAAGAACTGACAAACCTGTCCTTCCTCGTAGGAAATTTGCCGAGCACTTTCCAAGTCAGTCTTGTTTCCAACTAAAATCCGAATAGTAGATTCATTGAATTGACCAAACTGGTTAGCAAAACCCACCCAACCGTCCATTTCTTCTAAACTCTTTTTATCCGTAACATCGTACACAAAGAGAATAGCTAGTGCGCCCCTCAGATAGCTTTTGACTATTGTTCTGAACCTCTCCTGACCTGCCGTGTCCCACTTTGAAAAATAATATTTAAATTATAATTAAGTGTAACAATAAATGTACTGAGTATCCAATTCAAAATAAATACTAACAATTATGATATTCACTCTAGACTCTCCAACTGCCAATATTTTGAAAGCCTGTAAAGCGGTGTAAAACGTATATTATGATGCTAAATGCTGACTCAAAGATTTTTTAATAGTATAATTCTTTACTTACAAAATCTATTCCAGGCGTGTAAGCATGACTCAAGGAAAATCTGCCAAGCTGTAAATAGAATTCAACTTGCATGTCATTCCACGTCATTCCACAGTCTCAAAGATCTCTAAATTACGATACAAATAACGAATGTTTAGTAATTTTACCGCAAATTGATTAGTAATAGCGGATTTGCCAACATTGGAGTTTCCTAGCGTAATAATCTTCATGGAGTAGTCACTACAACATAGAAACAAACAATAAGAATTAGAATAATATGAGCTCAAGCAACTACTTAACTTGTGCACAAAACTATTGAAATTGAAACTAAAGCTTAACTTACTAGTCCTTTGGCGAAACGTCGTTTATTAGCGGGGCTGTGTCAATACCACACACCTTCCGTAAACGAAAAAGCGTGACACATTCATCACAGGCCGGGCACCTTCGGAGTAACCAATTTAATTAATTAAATTACCCCCCACTTACTATCCACTTACTTCCACTATTTAAAAATTACTTGGAGTTGCCGAAGATGAGATTTCTCCGGATACAGCTATTGTGAAACAAGTGTCCATTTATTGTTGTAACAAAGTAATCGCCAGCAGCATCTAAAATTAGGCGTGATAAAATTTCTAAGCTCTCATTCATTATTGAGTTAACGAGCAGATCATAATGCATAGAACCAATATATATGTAAAACTAGTTTTACCGGAAGAGCATTCCAGACATATGAAGCAAGTGGGGATCCTGGTCTTCAGAGTCTTAATTTTTTCCATGTCTTGTGCCAAAGAGAACAAGTTTGATAGTCCTATTGTTAAATTTAGCAAAGAATTACTCTCAATTGTATTTCGCCCACACTGTTGGAGAATTAACAAAAGATAACACTACGAAGGAAATAAGAAAGGCCAATACGTTCACAATTCGTCTTACTGTGGAACAGACCGGTTCGGTGAATGTTCTTTGTCCAAAACCTACGTTCGGCAGCGCAGAGTGCAACATGTAAAAGACGAGTGCACCATGTAAAAGACGACTGCAGAAGCACTAGTAATAGTACATACATGGCACGCATGATGCACCACGGACAGTATTAGTATGTGCAAATCGTACAAAATTTTAGTTTAGTCGTTTAGCACATGCCTTTCATCCTGTGCTGTGGTAGGAAGCACACCACTATACTACTACAATTACGGCTATAGTAGCCAAATTCTCAAACTGGCGCGTACTATTACGGACCCCTTTTCTGAGTTTGTTTTGGTTACCTTTTTGCGTCTCATAAGGTTTCCAGCAAAGATGGATCAAAATACGCAAGGTGAGCAGAATATAGCAATTTAGCAACGGCTCTATTTCTAGAGCTTCATTTTGTATGCTTAGGCGTTTAGACTATGATGCTCGAGTTTACCCTCTCAACGGAAACCATGTTGCAATTATGCAACAAAATAATCTGAAGTTTTTATGTACATGCAATTATAAATATTATTTAATACTTGAGAATAGAATGTGATTTTAAAGCAGTAAAGCTCATGTGCTACTAACATTCACATGCTCCAAAATGTAAAAACAAAACCAATGAATGGAATGAATTTTATTTTTATTCTAACCCAATCTTCTATTTCAAAAAGTAAGTTCAACAAATGAGCTGAAAAAGAAATAGACTAGAGAAATAGTGGTTATCCAGGTCCAGGTGTGAAAGACTTTCATTGCAAAAATCATCGCATTGAACCCGACTATTCATTAATCAGCCGCGAAGTATGTCAGAAGGTCCTTCTCGATGTCCTGTTGAATATTATCAAACTACTAGCAAATCATTCCAAATGTGTGCTCTGGTCATAAAATTTTACATTACCTTTGGCTCAGTGTTGGGCGCGTATCTCTTGACGACTTGTCCCTTCTTGTCAATCAGGAACTTTGTAAAATTCCACTTTGCAAAAGACCCCAAAGTTCCGCCTTGCTTCGATTTCAAGTATTTCCATAAAGGATGTGCTCCGTCGCCGTTCACATCAACTTTGCTTGACATGTCAAATTTAATTTTGTAATTGGTGCACACAAAATCCTTAATTTCCGCTTCAGTTCCAGGCTCCTGAGATGCGAATTGGTTGCAAGGCATGCCCAAAATCCTAAGCCCTTTTGAGTCGGAATATTTTTCATACAATTGGCCTAACTGTTCATAATTAGCTTTTGTGAGTCCACACTTTGTCGCAACGTTAGCGACTATGAGTACATGGCCTCTATTCCAAGAAAAAAAACATTTCGTACTCCACTTCAAAATCGAAAACAGTGAAAAACATTACGTAATAATAATACTTACTTGAATTTTCCCATTGATTGTTCAGCGCCGTCGATGTCTGTATAACTGAATTCGTAAACGGACTTGGCTTGCTTCCATGCTTTATCATCCTGATTTTAAAATTTTCTATTTTTAGTAATCATCGACATAAAGGTATAGATTATAGACTACTTAAACTTAATTACCATTGTTTCTTCAGAACTCAATATACTAGTTAAATTGGATCCGGTGAATTCATAGAAAAGCAGACCGAGGGCAATCGCGGCAAGAGATGTAATGCAAACGATTTTAGTGTATATTCCTAAAAACATTTTTAAAACAGTTATAATTAATTGTTACCGTAAAGCATTTTGAAAATTGTATCGAAGCAAACCTGCCATGTAGGTAAAGCAAAGTACGTTTTTCGTCAAAAGATAAGTTTCAAATGCAAGGGAGGGCAGAGAGGAGTGGCTGGCAGTTCAGCAATCAGTAGCTAACTATTATAGCAGCATCGGTAACTAAAATCAAATGGAAAAAAGCAGAAATTAAAACAAACACAAACACCAGTTAAAATTATGCAAACTCGTCAAAAATGGTTAATAAGGCAAGCACGACGACAAGCAACGTACATTAAGCCACATAATGCCATAATATAGATTATAGATTTGCATAATATGATCGTAATCGTGAGTGAACATTTACTAAAACTTGAAAAATTGCTATCACTTTACCCCAGATTATACAGGTATACTGCAACTGATATGTGGTGTATGCGTAAACTTGGGTCTTTCCTGCTTTAACTGATAACGTCAATTTGATAAGTTGTCAAATTCAGAAAAGTTGTCTTGCACGTAGCTCCCGGGCTTTTGTGGTTTGAATTGGCAGTGCAATGCAGAAGTAGTAGTCCTGCCCCTAACCCACAGTTCATATTCGTAAATCTAAACGTGTGTGTTTTGGCTTGGTCAGTAGAAAATTTGATGGAACTGTGAACTCTTATGTTTATTGTTAACGAGTAAAATAAAATTCACACGCTTGGCACTTAAGTAAAGTTTTTCACAAAAGTGAAAAGGTCGTGACGTTTTGATTGACGCGGTCAGTTGCTGCAATCCGCAATCATTTACAAAATCTGTTTAAATATTGATATGGCATTAAAGCAGCTTGGTTGATATTCTACACGTGACCGATATTACTGGATAAAACCCTATCATGTAAAGGAATAGTCAGTCGGTTCAGGCTCGGAAGCTTGTGGTGAAATATTTCTGCCACATGCCATTTGGTACAGGAACGTTACTGCGAAGAAGGTCCGAAATACGGCATTCACAGCGTCTTTAGAGGAGCACTCAAAAAAGTTCATGTGTGTGTGGATTATGGATTAAACAATATAATTTCAACTACCTCAATAGTTACACGTGTGCGGTAAGCTTGGTTAGATTAGAACTCAAACCGATTTGACAGTTTTGTAACTGATGAATCTCTAATAAAAAATTTATCTATCTATCTATTAGTTCTAACGGGTAATTAACGGACAGGTAACTAAAATTTTTTTAACTTGTCCAGCGGAGTATAAATGCGCTTCAAATCAAATCAAATTAAAATATTTTTACATGCTCAGACCTTATCAAATCAAATGAGTTTATTTAAACATTTTTTAAGAATTCTGATACTATTTTCTACTACTGAGTTTCGCTGAAAGACATGGACATCGAATTGCTCGCAGTCGTGGACTGTGAATGGGGTTGGGAACGCGCCAGTGCGTTCTTTGCTACGCTTACAGTCTGAAAACATAAAAGCCGTTAGTTTTTATTCAAACCTCTGAAATCCAAATCCAAAATGTAATTCTTTATGCTTACCTTCTTAACCCGAAAAATTTGCTCCAAAGAATGTGTGAGAAATGGTCTAATTGACACCATTTCCATCATTGTCAAATGATCGACTTTTGCAAAGGAACTGTCTGACCCCAAGAACAACTTCACAGACTTCCGTAGCTTGGCCGATCGAATGTCCCAAATATCCTGAAAATAAAAACAGCACAGTTTGATTTGAAGTATTTCAGATTCTCCATTTGAAAGAGAGGCTAAGTAAATCCAAATAACATACTTTGATCAGCGTGCGTAGAACGTTTATGTTGGGTATATCCTCCGCACAATACTGGAACAAGATCTTAGCAATGACAAAGTAATGTTCACTGGGCATCCGAGTGAATGTCTCGTACTTGAGCTCAGCATCCTTGATCATTTCCAAAACTCCAGGGTCCATCCAATCTGGAATCAGGATCACTACATTTGACTTGTCTTTTCAAACAAAGGCCGACCCAGAGAGGGACTTGCATTGGAAGCCCAGGTTTGAATGGACCAATGTCCCCCGCAACCAAGTACATTTTTCCCATACTGAAATTAGGTACAATACAAATCGGTTCTCGCTCCGCAATATGCTCCACTTCCTCCGCATTGAAAACTTCCATCTTCCTGAAAGGATCAACCAAAATCAAAAGGATAGTTACTAATTGACTTGTCCTTTGAAACCAAAAAATTAATTATTAATTATTAGCACTTGAAAACCTCTGTCGGTGACCAGTAGCACCGACAATCTTCAATCCCACGTGTCTCTTACTTTTCAGAACAAAAGTTGGACAAAAGAATAAATTCTTCCGGCTGGAACTTTTATATTTCGCAGCTTGTATGCTTTTGCCGGGCAGTTACTCTATTATCCTCTCCTCTCGGCTCTCCTCCTCCACATCCTCACGCTCGACGCTCACATATCACATTACATTACGCACTATTAGGCGAATTTCAAGCAACTAAATTAAATTAGTGAATAATAGAAATTAAACGTACGTACAATTTTTGTATATTTTTGAATTTAAGTTGTAATTTTAAATTGAACCTTTGAACGTTTCCAATGTGGATGTAAGTTTAATTAAAATTTAAGCAAGGGAGGACTAAAGAAGTATTAAATTAACACGGCATAAGGACAGAATACAAAAACTTGAATGTCCTTGACCATTATTGCCCTTGTCCTGCCATGCCCTGACCAGGATTTGAGGTCAAAGTTCGAACCGCTTACTAAGTTAATGACTAAGGTGTATACATAGTTAATATTTATACTCTAATATTTCTTAGAGTATCGAATAGTAAGTGTTATTTGGCAACCGCCCGCCTCGACCTTATTGCTTTTCAGACATCAAAGTATGAATTGAGAAAGTTTTGAGTAATTACCAAAACTAAATCAAATTTATGATTTTCTTATACGCGGCGTCAACAGACAGAAATGGTTTCTCTGTTCTTCCTCATCTCTTCTAGGCTGATATAATGTTGGAGGTTTGAATAGACCTTTGCATGCAGTCCACAAGTTGCCGGGCCAGGAAGGAGTTATACAGATTCAAGAATGACGATTATATTTAAACGCTTGGCCACAAGCCTGCAACAATGTCCCCGGTATTCCTCGACACTGGCCGGATTCAGGAACCGATTGTACAATGGTGCAGTTGTTCATCAAAGACATTTCGCCGTTGCAACCTCCACAGGGGCAGGATCCGATGTCGAAGATGAACTTCGACTGGATTACATTGAGAAAGAAGACGGGAGAATTGCTGTCATGGGTTTGAATCGTCCGAAGGCCAAGAATTCCATGAGTAAGAATCTGCTCCGGCGATTACAAGAAAATATGGAGGCAATTCGCTTTGATAAATCTGTCCGAGTTGTGATCCTCCGAAGTCTTGTCCCTGGGGTCTTCTGTGCGGGAGCGGATTTGAAGGAAAGGGTCAAAATGAGTCCTTCTGACGTTGGACCATTTGTGGCCAAGGCAAGGTCACTGATTGTGGACTTGGAAAATTTACCGATGCCGGTTATCGCTGCTATTGATGGAGCTGCGCTAGGTGGTGGATTGGAGATAGCCTTGGCCTGTGACCTGAGAGTGGCTTCGGACTCGGCGAAGATTGGACTTGTTGAAACTAGGCTTGCTATAATTCCAGGTACAGTTTGTTTCATTAATGAGAAGGTGATGATATATCACCATACCCTTTATAGTAGTCATTTGTAATTTTTTTGAATTGATACGTTATATGCTAGTGCGCTAGCATTAATGTGTATTTCAAATATTTCTTAACGTGAATTTCAGGTGCTGGTGGTACTCAACGTCTTCCTCGAATAGTTGGTCTTGCTCGTGCAAAGGAATTGATATATTCTGGAAGGATCTTAGACGGACAACAAGCAGCGGACATTGGGCTAGTCAATCGTGTGGTGGAGCAGAATAAAGCTGGAGATGCGGCTTATGAGGCATCAGTCCAATTAGCTGAAGAGATATTTCCTAATGGCCCGGTTGGTGTTCGTATGGCTAAGGTGGCCATCAGTCGTGGACTTCAAATGGATTTGTCGAATGGAATGGCAATGGAAGAAGCTTGTTATGCTCAAGTGATACCCACAAAGGATAGGATTGAAGGTCTTATGGCTTTCAAAGAAAAGAGACCACCACGATATTCAGGGGAGTGAGGTTTTTCAACTGAATGGAAATTTAAAAGTGTCAAGTTTTATTGACATTGTTGTTTGTAAAGCGAGCTTGAGCATTTCAGCAATTCAGGTAAGGTCGCGCTGATTGATAGCTCGAAATTTTATTTTTATTAGCAAACCTGCAAATTGAGAATACATTGTCTTATATAATATATATTTTTGGAATTGTAAAAAAGAAGTAATTTACAATGCGTAAAATAAACATATTAGTCACAAATATCCTGCAAGGAAATTATAAGCCTAATCTAACCCAACTCTATAGTGGCCCCTATTGTTTAATTCATCAATTCATATTGATACTAGTCAATGCAGAGCAGGTGGGTTCTCCCACTTTCAGCATTAGGTTCCATATTACATTGAATTGGCTTTCCTGGACTTTGGTTTTGTCGCGTGCAGGGTGAAGTTAAAATCAACAGTTGTGTAATTTTGTGACCTTATCCTTCAGCACAACTTGATTAGTAGTGAAAACATTTAGTATTTATGCATTTGTAGGAGGCAATCCAGTAAATTACAGCACTCACAATTTAAATTATGTTTCAAGTGCTGATGAATGCAATACTTGCAAAATCAATAATAATTATTATTGACGCAATACATTCGACTGGTATGGCAATTCTATATATATCAAAGCACTTCACAAACTATGGACTAGTTCAGCGCACATATTTTGTGCTAAATAAAGGTGGTGACAGTCATCCAAGCAGGTTAGTTGGCAGCAGCCGAGCAGAATATTCAAGCATTTCGGTATTTCTCCCAGCTTTCACCATGTTGAAAGTTGTCTTGCTTGCTACCTTGGTGGTTTTGGTCCAAGGAACTCCGATAAATCCATCCCTGTCCAACAAGTTAACCGTAGATGGTCAGGCAAATGTAATTGTCACGTTTGCAAGTGGAAATAAGCCTGCATTAGACTTAGGGCAGAGGTTCCCAGATAGACCCAGTCGACTGAATTCCGTTGCCACTGCCCTTAAATCCCACGCAGCTAAATCTCAGAAAGACATCCTTGCTTTCTTGACTAAAAATGAGGTAACTTTTTACAGCCTATGGATCAGCAACAAAATCGCAATCCCCAATGCCGATACTGCTCTTGTCGAGAAATTGGCGTTTTTCTCCGGTATTGCTGAAATCCACGAAGAACACATGGCTTATATAGATGACCCCTTAGACCTAGCCCCCGTGACCGAGAATGATTCTGAAATTCGTCCCTTCGCCCAACCAGGTATTGAAGTCATTCAAGCACACTACGTATGGTCCGAGCTTCAAAACAATGGAAGCGGCTCAATCATCGGTAACATCGATACTGGTGTCCGAGGAACCCACGAAATCCTTCGTGAAAATCATGTTGGCTCACATGGCTGGTTTGATCCGCCCAATGGCACGTGGTACGCTGAGGATAGCAATGGGCACGGGACTCACACAATGGGAACAATGGTCGGCCGAAATGGTTATGGGGTAGCTCCAGGTGCAAAATGGATGGCATGCAGGGGCTGTGCAACTGGTTCATGTCCACAAATTGACCTTGAACGCTGTGCTCAATTCATCCTTTGTCCAACGAGACCCGATGGATCAAGCGAGGATTGCTCCAAAGCTCCACATGTCATCAATAACTCATGGGGTGGAGGTCAAGGGCAAACATGGTACAATCCATTCATCGAAGCCTGGAGATATGCTGGGATCATCCCGGTATTTTCCAATGGAAATAGCGGTCCTGAATGTGGGACTGCAAATTCACCGGCTGATTCTGTTGTTGGTGTCATCGGAGTTGGATCAACCACAAATTCGGATGCATTATCCTACTTCTCGAGTCAAGGGCCTACTCAAAATATTGGCATGATCAAGCCTGACATCACTGCACCTGGGAGCAGTGTTAGATCATCTTATTACACAGGCGATGCATCGTACACTTCAATGTCTGGCACAAGTATGGCGGCCCCACATGTTTCTGGAACAATTGCTCTCCTCTTTTCAGAATTGGAATTCCTCAGTTATGCAGATGTTGAAAAATTCCTGTACACTTACACGGATCGTACGATTACTCAGACGGAAAAAAACTGTGGAGGGGTTGGAGAAACAATTTTTCCGAATAATGCCTTCGGATGGGGACGTACTAATGCATTCAAAGCTGTGCGAGCCCTGCGAAATTCTTTAAAATACTAACAATAGGATTGTCAATAGTACCAAAGACAAACGTATGTAATCCATTATTCTGTTCGCCCGTTCAAGATATTAAAGAATAATATATTATCCTACTGTATTTGCACTGAGAGGCATATTTGTATTAGCAAGCATATTGTTTAGACCTACGTTGATAATTAATTCGCCAGTATTTGACATTCTATGCCATATACTTCTTCGCGTCATCATCTACAAGCTCCACCCTTCTGAAACATTCTCAGCCCGTTTGTTCCATAACGCGACCCGGATTATTCCATTCCCCTATAAGAGTCCAATGACTGAGCACACGCGTCATGCCCCCTGGGGTTTGACTCCAGACCGACTTCTCAGGACACTGTAAGGGTCCCCTGACATGAAAAAGTTAAAACTTACCTGCTGAAACAAGATATTTTTACCATATCTTTGAAAGTTCTCCAGAAGCGATACTCGTCGTACTGAGAGTTTGCTTATGGAGTCTTACATGTTAAATCACGACATCCACGCTAAAGTGTGGGCGCACCCACCGGGGGCCATGTCATCAATTGCCTGCAAATTTCGTCTAACCTTATACATGTTCGAATTGAAAACCACTCAAGAATTCCTCGAATTGAAAAGCAGCACTTGAATCTCATCCTGCAAGTCAAGAGCTTCCTAAAATGTGAAAGATTTTTGAAATCGAACCAGTCTGTAATTGGTAATGCTTGAAATTAAAGTATTTTACATTTTTAAGCTTTGAGCAACTTTGAAAATACTGGAAATCCCTTTGTTCACCTCGATCTTAATAATCAAAACCTGCAAATCCCAGAACTGATTTTGAAAATTTTCAGAGAGACGGCAAAAAATAAATTATCTGGTTTCAACAGACAAGTTTTGACTTTTTTCATGTCAGAAGACCTTGAAGTCGGTCTCGCTCGGGTCAAATCCTGTGGGCATCCCATTCATAATGTTCTAGCGAAAGAACCAAATTGCGCTAATTGAGTAATAAGCGCTAATTATGGTACGAATTCCATCTAAGAATAACACAAGTATGTGAAGCAAAAAGCAAATATCCCTTATTCTAGTGAACCAATACTAAATGCCAACAGCACGCGACATACGCATATGAATGACTTTGGGTTTGGAGTTTGGAACTCCTTCACATCCCAAGATCACTTGCACAACGGGTAATTTTAAGGCCCATTACGGCTGGATTCGATTCAAGGACAAGGGCAAAATTAAAATTTAAGGTAGTTGGCTGAACGTTTGAGCAAAATTCTGATGTCATTCCATTTAGTAAATAAGAATTGGAGCAACTTAATATGCTGTACAAAACGTATTCTGGGATTTGATGCAAATTGGGTGCTAATTGTTAAGTGGTATAAATTGAACCTGATCTGAGATTAAATACTATCAGTCAAAGCAAAGCTGGTTCCTATTTCCACAAAAGTTGACAGAAGCACAAAATACACGCCATAATCTTCGAATTCTACCTGTACTTTAAATTTTTTGAGCAACGGCAGTTTCTCGTCAAACATGAAATACCAGGTACGTATTAGACTATTTCTTGTCACAAATTAAATTTTTGGAGATTTATTTGAATTATAAATTTTTGTGTATTCAGGTATTGGTGGCAGTGCTACTACTTTCCGTAGTATGCTTACACGAAGTTATGGCAGCGCCGGCAGCAGAGCAGCCGCAGATATCAGGTGAATCCGAGAATATGGTACACGCTGTATTTAAGCGATCTGATGGCTCTGATGATGTAGCTGCCGCAGAAGACGTGTACCAGATATCGACAAATAGCGGCACTTACTATTGCAACACAAAAGTTTGCCTCAAACCCATTTATCGCAATCCTCGAACTAATCAGATTGTTTTCGAAACTGTATTCCTTAAATAATCAACATACAGTAAGATTTTGAGAATTGAGTAACTTTGAAGCTTGTCTAAATGTACCTTTTAAAAATTCTTCACTTAGCTACATCTTTAAAATGTTGGCTAACAATAAGTAATAAATTTATCTAAACTCTTGCATATACTTGCTCCAGCTCTGAACACCTGTTCATTACTCTTTAATCAAGTTTGAATATAGTTGTCAAAATCAAAAGATTAATTCGACAAAAATTCCGATTCCGAATATTCGTTCAATTCAACCTACCAAATCAAGGAAGCAATATATTAATGCGTACTAGTCGTCCACCCAGGTGTGTCGCCGTTGATCCAATTAGTGACTTTGAGCCAATTTTCGAGCGGCTCAAAATACTTCCTAATTGCCATTGCATTCATAGTCCTTTCACCGGTCAACGCTTCCAGTGCCTCTGGCCACGGTTTTGAATTTCCCATTTGCAACATAGCTCTGAATTCCATTGCATTATAAAGTTAAAAATTAAAACTAAATAAAAAAATGTAAGTTTAATTTACTTACGCCAATTTATCCCCTGCAGCTTGAGAACCGTAGAAATCACAATCAGACAATGGACCTTCGTGTCCAGCAGCATCACAAAGGGATTCAGCAAATTGAAACTGTAGAATCGTTCGACAGAAATAGCGAATCATATCGTAGTCTTGTGCAACATGGAAAATACTAGGGCAGTCCAAATCTTCCGGTGTTCTGGGAATGGGTGCTTTCACACCGACAATGCTCTCAGATAATTTCCAAAACTCGGCATTCCATTCATCCTCCGGGTATTCACCGCGGAACGCTCTCCACCGCCAAAGGTCATTCAAAAAGTGGAAGGGGAGTGCGGACACCGTTGAAAGGGCCATTTGAAGGAGGAAATTGATTTGTGTCTCTGATTTGAAATTAAAAATATTGAAAAAGTATTAGGATTATTTGAATTATCAGTGTTGAAAATAAAAATACCTCGATCTTCCAAAAGCTCATCAAGGAGCCCAATAGTGTGCAAATGCTTTGGAGTGGCTACACACATAGACATCAACTCGCCGACAGCCTCATGGAATCCATCATTGGCACCATCCCTGTAATTACCATAAATTTGCAAATTATTGCACTCTAATAATAAAAATCGACCGTTTTTAATGAGCCAATCAATTACCTGTACACTGTTGGTTGATTTGCATATTGCATGAAATACTGGACGTGTCCTAATTCATGGTGAATTGTCAGGAAGTCATCATAATTCACTTTTGTGCACATCTTGATTCTGCCGTTGTTTCAAAACTTCAAATTACCCAGTATATCTGGTTGATAAGGATCTGTGTGCAAGGAAAAATGATCTCACCTAAAATCCTTTGCATCATAAAAATCCCAGGCCGTTGCATGGCACATGACCTCACGATCATCTGGTTTCTCAATCATGGAAACGTCGTAAAACGCTTCCGGAAGTTCATGCAAACCCATGGAAGTGTAAAACTCATTTCCAGTTTCAAAAAGCTTCCGAATGGTGTAGTTTTGTTTGAGTAGCTGTGGAGTCACGTCCAGGGATGGACGATTTGGGTAAGGAACAGCAATTGAATACAAGTTACTCCAGAATCTTCCCCACATATCACCGAGTAGATGCTGTGGTAGGGGTCCTACAAATTGCACCAGGTTTACGAATTCTCTCAGCTGTTTGATTTGATATAATTAAAAGAATTAATATTTTTATCTTGAAATCAGTTACCCTTGAGGTCAACCACATCTCCATACGTTTCGAACAACTTCCTCCGCACATATGCGTGCAATTCCAAATACAAAGGTTTCATCTCATCGTACAAATTTTGCGTATCAGACTCAAATGTGTCCGTTTCGTATTTCTTTCGAAGTTGGTCTCCGTAGTCCGTATATCCATTCACTACCGCCAATTGATTTTTCAGCACAACATACTAATGTACCATGGAATTAATAAACAAATTTTCTTGTTTTAAGAGAAGACTAATAAAAACAAAGGAAACATACCCTTAAATAATGATCTTTAAGCTTTTGGCTCATTGCCTTGCGCCAACCATCCCATGCCCATAACCTCTCTGATACATTTCTGGACTCTGCTAATAAAACAGTTAAATCCGGCTCTAATGGGAGGCATTCTTCCGTCCCGTCGACGTCACGGCAAACCGTGGCCTGAAATAAAAGAATGCGTTTGTACATGAGCAGTATTTTATGTAAATTAAAGATTTCAGACATACGGAACTGTAAATCCCTCCCATCTGTGAAATAATGGTTGCCAATTCATTCATTTCGGCATCTCCAAGTGATTTGCTTCCAACACGAGAAAGTTGGCGTTTCGTATCCTCCGTGAAATCAGCTGGATCAAATTGACTCGCCTCCTCCGAAGCGAGGGCTTGATAAGCTGATACAGCGAGGCCGGCTTCAACCTGCACATTTGAAATGTTTAAAATTGAAGTTGAGAAGTCGACCAATACTTCTAGTGAATGTTACATTATTAATCTTACAGCTTTTTCACCATTGTAGTCTGTAATATTTGTAATTGTATGCCCAATCTGCAAGAACGTACTGGTTCAAGAGGAGAGAATAGTTTGCATTGTACGCAGCAAGGAATATTTTAGCTTCGTCTTCATTTTTAGCACTGGAATTAATTATACATAGTAAACATAAATCCCTATCATAAAATGTATCTGGCAACATTAACTGAAACGTATTAAATATAGGCTTACGAGTAAGGAAGTCCATTTATTAGAAGGCAAATATTAAGGACTGTCAAAATCCCAAAACTCCATTTAGAAATCATGTTTGACTATTGTATTTTTCAGGTATCAACAAATTATTCCAACCCTTTCTGTCAGCTGGGCTACAAGAGTAGCAATAGAAATTGGAATCCTCTTTTGGATTTTTGTGCTCAAATCACATTGTCAGTTCTTATCTGAATATCCTCGTTTGAATTCAATTCGAGTACTTTCCATTAACATTAATAGACACATTGGATTGCGTTGTCTATCATATCTCAAAGGCATATGCAACCTACGCATACAAGCACAAATATGAAGTAAAGTTCTTTTGTTTGCTTGCCGTGCCGATAGTCCAATGCGTCAAAATTATGCTTATGCTCAGATATGGAATTTGGTTTTGAAAATTTTGCCGACAGCACAGGAGTTTTACGTTAAGCCATCAAACGTGTCAACATGATATTCGTTACTAAAAAAAATTGAAGTGGAACGTACATCAATCCAATTAAATTTAAATCACACGATTAAATTGCTAGACTAAAATTTGTTGTTCGCTCAGATATGTCACCGCTTTTAATAGGAACACGTTTTCCTCAACTTTAGCAAAACACAGCTTAGTGACGAATATATTTTAAAGATATTAAATGCAGATTATTCTGCCTCACTACCAAATGTAAAATAGTTTACAAAATAATAAGCAAGTTCACCATAACCTATATTATTCTACTGGAAATGTTTTTTCAAATAAGCGAGCAAAGCAAATTAGTATTCACCACAGCAGTGCTACAGTATTTTTGTTAAACTTTACTATACTATAAGTAATTTATGTGTATTAAAACACCAAATAAACTTTCACAACATCCAACACCATGCAATCATTTAATTATTTTTGTCTCCGTCTTGTTCTGCTGCTCCTTTTCATTTTCTTCGTCTTCAGCAAATGGGTCGAAAACCCAAGGTCTCGGAGCTGGAAAAAATGAATAGTTTTCTGAAGCTGATCCGACGAGACATTGTTGCACAACTGGTTGCATTAACGTTGTAACATTGGTGACTGTGGTTACCGGTCAGTGTACGACTGTGTCCGAGAATGGTAAACAACACAATGCAATGCTGTGATATGAAGGGTTAATTTCCTTCAAAATTAATGAAGTACACACGATTATAACCTAGTTGTTAGTATTGAGTTTTCTAAATCAAGAAGTACATAGGAGTTAGGGCTCTTCCCAATAAGTGATTTTCTGAAGGGATATTGATCAGAGACGATGGCTAAGAAAAAACCCCGGAACCGGAGCCGGAAACCAAAGAAATCAAAGAAGTCAAAGAAATCTAAAAAGAAGCAGTCCAAGTCCTCTGCAAAGTCTACGACTTCAAAGGAAAAAGTTGACCCGGTTGTGATTGTAAGACTTAGAATTAATTTAAGGTTTAATTTAAGTTTTTGTAGAAAGAATGTCTTCCAAATGCATTTCTAGGATCCCGAAGTTTTTATGCGAAACTATAAATTGGAGGGGCCGGATGCAACTTTCTGTAAAATCGTTTCATCAGATGGCCATGAATTCATTATGAGAAAGACACACGCTTCTGGATCTCCTACATTGAAAACAATGTTGAATGCATCAGGTCTAGCTGGAGAAACTGATGTCATGGAAATTCACTGTCCTGAAATTCAGTTAGCATGTCATACTATTCTACCTACCTATCTAACTTTGTAAATACTAAAACTTAATTTTCAATGCTAATTTTTCCAGATCTCATTTGATGAAAAAGGTGCTCAACTTCGTTACGTACAAGTATCTCTGTCGAAATGTCTACACTGACTTTTCCGAATACACCATACCACAAGAAATGGCTCTAGACTTGTTGAAAGTGGCAAACTTTTTTGATGTTTAATCAAACCATCTAGAAGATTAATTTTAATTACCCCGAGAAAAAATTGAAATGTCATTTGTAATACAAATAAAATTGACAAACTCAAGTAATTTCATCAAGTAAGTTAATGAGAAGTTTTTATTATATTGCCATATCTTGTATTGTCCGAAATGTTGGCTAAGCCACTAATTCGCTAACTAATTATTGTCCAAATATTTATTGTCCTGTATTTTGCCATGCAATTGTTCCACAATAGCGGAAGGGATTGTCACTGAAGCTTAATTTGATATTTTGAAGAGTCACAGACATATGCTGATTATAATCAGCTTTTAGGACGAAGGAATCCTGTTTTACAACACGGGCTAAATTTCCATGATTTCGCAAGTTTTACACATACATTTTAATTATTGATTCTTCAAAAAGATAGGCTAAAATAATCCATAAGAAATACATAGTCAGTATTAGATCTATTCCCAGGACTGGGAATAGTATCCATGGAGGAGGGGAGAAATGCACCAAATTGATAGGGCTGTCCTGCAAAAATAATGCTATTAAACAGGTCACCAACGAGAACAGTACACCTCCCGTCACAGCCACCCAAACTTTAACAATTGTCTTGCTTTCCTAAAAATAGGTCAAAATAATTTTAATCATAATTCTGCACCAAGTACTATGTACCGAATAATAATGATTACCTTGTCAATGCCCCACAGCAATGCGAATGAAGCTCCGAGCTGAAGAATTCCACCGAATAAACCATTCAATCCACAAATGTATGAAACTCTTTCCATTTCTTGAAAATCAGGCAAGTGTGGGATTTCCAAATTTTCTCGAATCGATTTCTCCTTCTGTAGGATTTTTTCTATTCCTTCGTCTGCATTGAATGCCAAATGAAGTCGTAGGGTACGCTCAATTCTCTCTGCTGATGAAGTATGCATTTCCTTCCGCATTTTCCCCCAAGGACTCATCAATAGTCGCTTTCCAATCGTAGTAGTCTTTTCTCAATATTTTGTACAAGGGCAGAAGGGAGGAATTGTGCAAACGATTTGCAGAATGAATCATGTATGACTGCACGACTATAAGTGTAAGAGCTAATACCTGGAAATTGGGTATTTATTAGCAGAGTTTTACAGTTACTATAATTTGTGATTCAAATTTGCAATAAATCATGCGTTTATTTTTAAGATTTTTAATATTATTTAAATTTCCATAACTTACAATTGAGGTAGTTGCTGTAATTTTAACACAAGTGTGTAAAGGAATGCAGCATGGATTTGGTACTCTCAACATGATGATGATTTGTTTGCTCCAATTGGCCGGACACTGGTCTAATGATATTTAAACTGGGATATGATTTCGGTTGTGGACTTGTACGGCTCGCATGTGCAATGTGCTGTGTGTGTCGGAAGTGTGAACAAGGTTACGACGTGCTAAGTAAGGAATTCCCGTCAAACCAATGAAATGTGGGGACTCCTCTGCTTCTGTTCAGCGAGTCCCGGAAATAATGAGATCATTTGGATTTGAAGAGGAGATATCTGAAGGACGACGGGATTGCATGGACTTTCACCCAAATACTTTCACTCCGCGCAGCATCCCTGCTATTATTATGGATTTGCCCGTGTAGATCGCTTTCTATTCTCTCCCTGCTGCACGGCACGACACATTCCCTCCAAGTTCAAGGCACGTATCCATGTCCCATGTTTGGCATGCATCGTGTTATGTAGTTCAATTTTATTGATTTTTAATCCCACAGCTCTTCCCACCACTATTTCACAATCTTTTTTAATAGAAATCGGGCACACTCAGTTTAGAAGTTATGATAGTGCGGGCATTTTACTAAGATATTAATATTTAATTATACACCAAATTTTAAGGATTACCGGGTACCTATTTTAAGCTCCAAGAACGACGTACCGCAATTCTAATCATTATGATATTTTGGAGATTGGATTCATACAGTTCGATTGGGCATCGAGTCGATCTTTAAACAAAATTACATGCAAAATTTTTCATTGATTCTTGATACTAAAAATCAAACAAAGTAATCCCATTTCCCATTTCATTTTACCGGCGTAATTGTCATTGTATTTGTATTCTATGTCAATTAAATTAAAAGCCTGTTACATTTTACACAAAAAACGCTTTAAAGAAAAGGTCTCCATTCCCGCATGAGGACCAAATAATTAATTGCGGCCGTAAATAATTCCAGAATTGTTATGTGTGAAATGACGTGTAATCCAGCTGGCATTACACATATCTTAGCACAACTCCTGATTAACTTTGAGAATTCTGTTTGGTTCTGATTTCCTTGCTTCTTCATTAAAAACAGAAAATGGCTTGATTTTATATTCATATTAGCTAATGGAAGGAAGAATATGAGTGCTTGACCACTGGAACTCAATCCAATCATCAACATGAAAAGCCTTATCAAAACATGAGTATCGGAATTCATGGCGATGAAGTAAGCCCAAACAACGATTACCAATGTTAAAGATTCGAATGAAACAATCATGGTTGAAAAACCCGAGTTCAAAAGTGTCAACAAAACTTGGGCAGGTCTGTAAAATTTTCTGCAGCGCACAAGACTGCTAAGGTTTGGAGCAGTGGTCAATGCATTTACCATTGTGTAAGAAATAGCATTTATGAACATATCCTCTGCAAAAATAATACAACATCCTACAATAGCCATGTACACTTCAAATATGTACAAAATAAATTTAGTGATGAAGGCAAGGAGCCAATATTTTGGGTCTTCGTCCAAATAGAGCGGAAATAAAGTGTAAGTAAAGCATGGGAGCCTTGGAGCCCAAAAATATATTACGGTCACCAGCAATGGAACCCAACACGCAGTCATGTAATAAAATATGAACTGAAACCAGAGAAATTTGCGACGAATTTCCCATACAGGGTCCACTGGTCCAGTTGCTAAATCAGAAAAATAGGTGGAATTATTTCAAATCGGTATGAAGTGCAATTTCAATATTACATTTTTTAAATCTACCTATTGCAAGATATTTCTCAAATTTTATCCATGCAGTCAATGTTGCCGCGATTTCCCTTCGGTAGTAAAACTGATTTGCAAAAGCAGCCCAGAAGAGCAAACTACCCAAGACCCCAAAATGCAGCCAATTCCCATCCAAGATCAAAATGATTCCCCAAATACAAAACAATGAGAATAACAATGTGCTTGGCTAAAAACATCGTGTACAGCACTAAATTCCAGTATGAATGAGAGCCAAACTGGCTGTAGTAGTCTCCGCAACTCACTTCAAATTTAGTGTCGTTGTAAGTGTATTCCATATTTCCCAAAAAATTCATATAAATGAAAATCTGCTTGGATATAAACACACCAGTGTACTTATTTGCATTCTCAATACTGAATGGATTGTATGGATGCATTTTAACTGCACTTCGACGATACTTCACACAGAAGACACCACCGTGTTAACCACAGTTAAGACAACGAGCACCATTTGCAGCAGTATTCTTTAGCCATGTTGGCGCCATGGGATACTCCAGCTTGTCGGCCTTGATGCTCTTAGGAAATTGATATCCATCTATTGTGCTAAAATTCACAAATTGGATTGATATGTAAATTTAGCCGATCCGATTGCATGGGACGCTGGGAACAAACACAAGCCTACTATTAGACCCAAAGTGGACAATTATGTATTTGAATTGGTCAGTCACAAGGCAGAGCCGAAACGAACCCTTTAATTATTGGAAACCTTTCCAATTACACTAATTTACTCAACAATTTACTTTAAGCTTAGAATATACGTTATGGCAAAATCTAGTATTGCTATAATTGATAGATGATGTGAGGATTGCTTAACTAATGTGCAGATTCCCAATTGCCTGATAATTGAGAGTGATTGAAAATAGATAATCATAGGAAATTACAAATACACATTGCACAAAAGCTAACAATTTGGGATATTTTAACACACGGAAAGCCTTGTAAGGCTGTTACTTAATTACAAGGATGACAACTCTGAAGTTATGGTTCACTGTTTTCTTAAAGCAGAAGAAAAGTAAGTAATTCACTCTATTCACATTACTTTGCTGTGGCTGCGCGCCGTGCGTGCGTCCGGTGGTGAAAGGTAGTAAAACATAATCTCCAAATTAGTCCGACTTTCTCGGTACCACACCATGCGCAATTAACGTCCATTTCGCATTCTGTGGATTGTTGATTTAACGACTAACATCTTACTATCTTTAACAGGCGCTTCCAGAAAGAGCCCGAAAATGAGTAATTGTGCAAATGAGCATCAGAGAAAGATGGTTGAAATGAAAGTTTCCCACTTTATTGTTAACTTGCAAGAAACTCGATTGAATTTCATTTTCAATTCTTGTATAATCCTTACACTACAAGGATGTGCAATCGCTTTACTTTGCCATTCACAATATATCATAGTCTGAAAATCAATAATATCTAGTTAAAAGCAAATTGTTGACTTCTAACACTCACTTTTATGTAAAATAAATTGAACTGATTAAAGTAGTCCAACAAATAATTAATTCAGAATTCGTCAAAACCTAAACTTTGAAATATTATAATTGAAAAACTTTTTGCTCTATGCACGTCATAATTATGCGAATAAGTGAAATCGTTGACATTGTCGATATAATCATATCATAAAGTACAGTTACAATCCCGGGAGTGTCATGAGTAAAATTGCTGTCCAAGTCTCTGTAGAGCCCATGACGCCTTGGGTGAAAATGATCCCAAAGAAATCCACAGATGAGAAATATTGAAATGTTGATCCCCAGTCGAGTCTACATTGACGAGCAAATAGCAATTGATAAATAAAATCTTTTAAGTCTGTTTTCATCCAAGTTTGTGCAATTACCTTGTAGTACCGCAAATAATGCTGCGCGCCAATCGGTGTCGCTCCGGAGTTTTGAGTTACGTAGACAACATGCACAAGCATGAGAACACACAACCCAACGAGAACACCAATATTTAGCAGGATAATTCGAGCAAGCGACGCTCGTCCTAGGAGCTCCGCGAATGGACTCAAAATGCATCGGATCAGCAGGAATACTGTTGAGAATATGAACATCCCTCTAATCTCAAATTCCTAGAAAGCACACACACATATTACAATTTACACTATCAAGTTAATAAGTATAATTAGTAAAATGAAAGAAGCAAATGTGTTTGCCGAATCTGCTCACCATAGCTAAAAGTACCGTCATTTCTGGCTGTATATTCTGATACGTAGTTTGCCGCTTATGTGTTACAGTTAAGTAAAACCCTATGTGGAGCTATAGTATTGCACTGAGTTCTGAGAATGCAGTGTTAACTTGTTATTAAAACTGAATGCAATAATACCGTTGCCTGGAGGAGTGTCCTAATTGTCAATCTCACAAAAGTCAACAATAACAATATTTATAAAAGTCGACCTGTGATTATATTCACGCTGGGATTTTCGCATTATCACTAATTTAGCTACTCATTGCGAAAATATATTTGTCCTAAATTTGTTGTAGAGTTTACTTGTTTTAAAATTTTGCCATACCCCTTAAAACTATATAGTGTAGACTGTAGAGACTCGCAGCCATCTCTCTATCCCAAAGAGTAAAATCCCAACCAGGCGGCGATCCGGCACGATGTACCGGTTCAGCAACTCGGACGTTGTAGCTCTGGTCTATTTCATCGTGAGTTTCCAAAATAATTTCAAGACATAATGATGGATGAATGATGGTTTATGGAAACTTCGGCAATTAATTTTT